>VDFB02377020.1:25926-101014 GCA_007258455.2 Sequoia sempervirens | reverse complement strand
CAATATCTCAATTTTCTACTAACACATTTTTTGGATATATATATATATATATGAGATGCATCATTTTTGGTGGAGATATCATGGATTTAATGATGTTTATGATTTTTTTGATGTATGGATGGATGCACATGATATTGATTTATGCTTATATGAATGACATGATGTATGGACATCTAATGTTTATGATTGTCACATCTCGTTCCCTTGCAAAACTCAATTATTAAATTGATAAAGTTAAACCATTAAGAAAAATTAGAAATATGCCTTTTTGACTATTTTATTTTATTTTATTTCAATATATATATGTTGAACGGAGAAAAGAAAAAACAAATAGCTTATTCCGTATATTATCATGTATAAATATAAAAGAAAACCTATTTAAATTGTTATTAAAAGGCAAATAATTACTATGAAAAAGAAAAATAAACTAAATAAGAAATTTTAGTGACTCAAATAAAAGAAGATTTAAATTAATATAAAATTTAGAGTTTGATTTCTTTATTTAGATCTAGATTCGATATCTTGCATGAGTGTGGTTGGGTAGTCTTCTTTTTTTATTAAGATGGCTAGAAATAGACTTTTGCATGAATCATGTAAGAAGGGGTTTCTTAAAAATGTTAGCAAAGTCTTTAAGATGAAATTGATTATGGCAGTTGTGCGTGAGTTTTTGGGGGGCGTTATGCAACTCTGAATTAAGTTTTCGCCAATCCCCTTGCCAACTTTTTTTCATTGAAATTTCCTCATTGTTTTCAGTAGATTATGACTTCAAAGCTCAAGATTTAATTTTCCTGCGGAGGGTACTTTTGGTTTAGAATTTTCATGCAAGGTGAAACCCATTCAACATGCAACCACAACTGTGATTATGATTAAGAAAAATGGCGGGGAGAGACAACTCCTCACATTGTATGAAGGGGTTCGGTCTTACGCAAGGTTCCAATGGGGGGAAACACTTCCTACGTTAGGGCCAAGTTGGTTTGGCTTGTAGGGAAGAATCCAAAGATAGATATAGCATTATTTGGGGTGGATAAATGCAGGAGACCGCATAAAAAAACACACAAAAGGACATGGCCATTGTGATGAAGCAGCTGGGACGAGCAGATGAAGCCATTGAGATGTGAAACTAGATTCCATGCTTTGCAAGCACCCTAATATGGCATACACCCAGTCGCACCAGTTGTAATCTCCCTTGTATGCATGCAAAACGTGGAAGCTAAGACCAAGTCATGTGATACCAGCCGTGCTATCATATGGGCATGCACAAGATAGATATGTAGATAAGTATTTAGAATCCTCGTACAAATGAAACTCGCACAAGTTTGGAAGCTTGAAGAACTGTTTGAGGAGCCATCAAATTATATTAAGAAGTGGATTTTTTCAAAGGGTTCCTGTGCTCCCTCATTTGCATGGAAGGAATGAGTGGCTTGCTACTCATTTGGCAATTCTGCAAACAATTCACTCAGTCACTTAGAATGAATTCAATAGGAGACAAAAAGGTATGCTTTAGTCAATATTGAATAAATAATTACCAATTTATCCATTTGTTCTAGGATGTAATTTGGTTAATTGCTTGTTAATCAGCCTTTATAACAAACCCATTTTGAAGAAATATCCCACGAAGCTAAGTGTTAATTAGTATTTAACTAGCTTGCGATTGAGTCTTAATATCTAGCATCTTGCAGCCTGATAACCATCAGATTTTCATTATATATTGTTAAAGAAAAAGAGCCAATAAAACAATCTAAAAAACAAAATCAGACATAGAACACAAGCAAGAGAGAAGAGCCAAAGTTTTTTAACGTGGTTCATCAAATGGCTACATTGTTCTTTATATTAATTTCTAGAAAAACATACATCATATATCTATAGCTCATATTGTGTATATAAATCACTCTGTTGTTCCTACAGTTACATGCAAAGGTTGATATTAAATGAGGGAGCAGTGAGAATAATGTCAGAACCGTTACACTATAAGGATTGGGCGGCACAAATAGTAAATGTTACACCAATAATCTCCCACTTGTAGTCCAATCCAAGCTGCAAGAGCTGCACTGAGATATCCCCTACTTCAGACTTATTGTTATTTTGAAAACAAGCCCACATTGCAGGGCTTTAACCTTTGTTCAAGGACACTTCGAATGACTCTCCTCCAAAGCACGTCAAATTTAATAACCTCCATGGATTTTAAGCTTTCCATTTCCTTGATGGTAAGACCCTTGAATATAATGTAGGGCTTATTTATTTCAATGTCAAAGTTTTCAGAAAAAATTAATTCTTTGAAAGAACATCAATAGGCCTCGCTTGGCCCTCCTATGATCTAAACTCTAACCATAGTTTACTTTGATCAAAATGGAACTCTGCCCTAGTACATTCCCTAGCTAGCATGGCCATTTCCTCCTCGTGTTGAGCTTTTTCAATTGATCTTTCTAAGAATTTTTGTACGACAACCTAAAATTCAAAACAGGGATATGGTTTCTCCTCAACATCAACTAAACTCATATCATTCACATTAATTTTATCCATAGGGCTTTCGTCACCTTGATATTAAACTCCACATGACTCAAAGAGCATCATTAGTAAATCTATCAAATCTCACCCAACATATCCTTCATAAATTGGCACTGTGTGACTCAAACCATCACCAGAATCCAACACAATACCAGTTGTACAACAATTCAAAAGAATTCACTGATCCTCCCATATGTACTTGTTCCTATCTATTCACCAATATTTCCTACATTATAGTTTGGAGTCACACCTCCACAGCCAAGACCATCATAGCCCCCAGCTGCATTGACATTGTATGAGCACTCATTGTTGGCATATCCATATACAAGTCACTTAGAAATTTCTACAGCAACATCCTCCTCTGCCACACTGTCTTCTATGTTTGGTGCCCCAACAACTTTTTCTTTTTTTGATGCCCATGCAACATCATCTTCTATTGCTACATCATCATCCTTTGTTATTTTGAAAGTGCCTTCCCATCGACTGCCATTGCTCTTGGATCCTACTTCTAGGTCCCTGAGGTCCCTAAAGTCAACCGAATTATCCATTATGTCATCTAGTACACTCTTCTTTGTGCCCTTGCCATGAATTTTCTCAATTCCTTTGTTCATGGATGCTCCACAATCACTCATAAGAACTTTAGCAGCCAAACAGACAGGAGCATCATCAATTTTCATTGGCAAATCAAATCTAACCTTTTTCTCTATACACAACGTACTATAACCATTCCTCGAACACGTTGTGTTTGAATCTGTGACCTCCTGTTGCAACTCGAAAAGAGAAACTTCATTATCAACAAAATAAAATATTTCTTCTACCTCTTTCATTTCTCTAGACTGAGCTAAAACACTTTTTATTTCTTGCATCTGCTCCATGTCACTGCGAGGTTCCAACATATCAACTCCTCAATAATAGAATCAACTTCATCTAACTGATCCAAAGCTTCTTCTGAGAAGCCCATAAATATTCATCATCATATATATGAATAGCTCCCACTTCATCAAAACTATCTCCAGAGCCACACAAACAAGACATGAGAGCTCGAGCCCAATCATCCAAAGCTGCTACGTCCATTTTTCTAGAAATTCTTCATGATTTCCAAAACAACTTTTTCACCAAAGCTCTGATACCAATTGTAAAAGAAAAAGAGCCAATAAAACAATCTAAAAACCAAAATCAAACACAAAACACAAGCAAGAGAGAAGAGCCAAATTTGTTTGGCATGGTTCACCAAATTTGGCTACATCCACTTTGAGCTGGGGATTGCTCTCTATATTAATTTCCATAAAAAAATGCATCATATATCTGCAGCTCATAATGTATATATAAATCACTCTATTTTTCCTACAGTTACATGAAATTACATGCAAAGGTCGATATTAAATGAGGGAGTAGTGGGAATAATGTCAGAACTGTTACACTGTGAGGATTGAGTTGCACAAATAGTAAACATTACACTAACATATATGATTTATGCTCCTCTCATATAAATCAAATGTCCATTTTTTTTACTTTAAATTCTTTAAAGCTCTTCCTTTGAATTCACATGTTCTCTTTTATATGTACTTATTTAGTTATTTATTTAGTCATTTATTTAGTCATTTTTATTTGTTTGATATTAGTCATTTATTTATTCATTTTTATTTGTTTGATATTAGTCATTTAGTTGTGATTTTACCCAATGACCAAATTAGTCACTTATAAATGACCAAATTAGTCATTTATTTTCCAAATACTACAGTGTTAGTCATGTGACTAAAATTTTTAGTCATGTGGTCATTTATTTTCCAAATTCTACTAGTGGTAGATGTCCTTGTTTGAGTAATTTGAATTGCACTTTATCAATCATGTGCTGATTTGAATAAGTCTTTTATTGTTGTCAATCAATAAGGTCAATCTATTGCTATAATTAGTTAAGCAAGTTCTTATATTTGTGCCACCTTTTTGCTAAGTTGACTGAGTAGGCCATGCATGGTAATTACTATTAGAACTCATGCCTAAATTGTAGGCTAAGTAGTCTCCAAATTGTTGTATAAATAGTGGAGCTAGTTCAATTGTTTGGGATGCATTCCTTGAGCAATTTTCTGAATTCTATTAACATTCCTATTTGTATTATTATGCTCAATTTAGTGAGTGAGAGCTTTGAGCATTAGAGAGAGTTTATTATTATTTTGAGAGAAGTATTTTCCAACTTGTGAGTTAGTAGTTATTGTGACGTTGGAAAGATCAATACAAAGTTAGTTGTTGTTTTGGAAGTGTTGTGTTTGTAGCTAATTGAATGGAAAGCTTATCATAGGTATGAGGATATTCTTCTTTTGTTGTATTAGATTGAAAGAGTTATTTCTTGTTTATTTTGAAGTCTATTATGGTACTAGCAATTAGGGAAAAGTAATGTTTTCTTTGAAAGAAAGTAGAAAATGTTAACTATATTTATGCTTGTAGTTACTCCATGGTAGGAGAGATTTTTTTTCATAGGTATTATTATTATACTAGATACGATTAAACCTGGGTAGCTTAAGGGATACTCATAACTAGATATTTGATTATACTGGACGGCTAGTAGGTTACTCCTAGGATTGTTGTCTAGTGAAGGGAGGGAACTAGTACTTTGCTTAATGATTTGTGCTACCTTAGGTTTGTGTTAAAGAGATAGGTTATCTTGTGGATTAAGCTTACCCATGGAGAGGGATTACCTAAGCATAGATATAATGGCCTTAAGTTAAAAAGATCTTGCTATAACGTGTAAGTGAATGGTAGACCTTCACTTGATTATACTAAGTGAGAACACTTTGGCCAAAGTAGTGTGATTGCTTGGGGCTCCACTGTCAGTTCACCATCTCCATTTAAAATCATGAGAGTTACCTAGTGTAGGGTTTTAAATCCTAGTCATATAGGGCACAACACTATGCTCAGAGTGGTATGTCATACAGGGTTACCCAACCAATATCTTCGTCAAAGGGTAGGGACATCTATCATTGATAGATGTGCGGGGGATCACATATGAGTCTATGGTTGGCAAAAAATCACTTGAGGGATGCTTCTCCTCCTCAACAGGAAATAGAAGACCAAGGTTTTGAAAGGAATATTCCTAGACCATCTATATGTTATGCTCTAAAGCTCGGTAAAGCATTTTTTGTAATTGTGTGCATTCTTATAATATTGTAATTTGTGAAATTACTATATTCGAATGGAATCTTTATTGAATATTGTATGACATCTTTGTTCAATATGATATCTATGTTTTGGGAAGATTAATTACTTTAGATTGTGATGATAAATTGGAATTTTTGTTATTTCAATTATGCATGTAATTTACATTATTGGAAGAAATTTTTTAAGTGTTATGTCATGGCATCATGATTTATTCACTTAAGGTGAAAACAATGGATTTTTTTTGTGAAGAACACCTAGGTTCTTACAATGGGATTTTATCTTGTTCTTGGCTACCATTGCAAAAAAAAAATCTCATCTTTTTTTTTATCACTGAAATTACCTTTGATGGCAATTTAAGACATTGCATAATTTGAATAAATTGGCAGTGCTAAAATGACAGATTTCAACATTAGAATCTCAATTAATGAAGAGAGCCACTTTCCTTTCCAACTTTCCATTCTACTCAAGTAGTATCTACTAACTTATTCCAAACATTGGCACAACTTGCACTAGCAAAGAGGTGGATTCCCAAAATCTTACCCGATAACTTTCCTATCTTAATGCCCAAAACTCTTTCAATATTTTTTTGTTTATTCAACCTTGTATTAATGAAAATCATCTTTGATTTATGCTAATTTACTTGCTAACTTGAAGCTAAACAATACTTTTCTAGTGTATATTTCATTATGCGTGCCTCCCTTAACAAAGATTCCCCCATAAGGATAGTGTCATCAACAAATTGTTGATGTGAAATCACTTCCTCACCCCATGCCACACCAATCCCTTTCCACTTAGCTTTCACTCCTTCCTTACTAATATTTATGCCCAACACTTCAACCATGATTATAAATAGAAATGGAGATAAAGGATCTCCTTGCCTTAGGCCATTCTTTGATGCAAAAAAACCTTGTGGGATGCCATTGACTAACACAGAGTAGCATGGTGTTTCAATACAACTTTTCACCCACTTAACCCATGAAGAGATGAACCCAAAATTTCCTAAAACTTTTAGCAGAAAAAAATTCTTTTCACTTGATCATATGCCTTCTTTATATCAAGCTTAACCAACATTCTATTTTTTTTAGCCTTACTAACCAAATGAATAGCTTTGTGCGCTATAATGATTCCTTCTACTATAGAATGGTGTAGCACAAAGCCACTTTGCTCCTCCAAGATAATACAATGAGAAATGTTTTTTTAATTTATTAGCCATCACTTTGGAAATCACTTTATATACTGTGTTGCAAAGAGAGATCATGCAAAAATCAATTAAATTAGTACCATTAATAATTTAATTTAATCACTTTCCCTTCTCTAAATTTTAATAGTTAAATAAATTATTTGAAATCATTCAACATAGTCAAAAAATAAATACAAATTTATTTTTTAAAGTCAAACATGACTTGCACATTCATCCCCAACATTAATTAATTAATTATGCTCATATGTTTTGTGGTTGAGCAAATCATTACCACTAATTTGTCACTCTAATCAATTGAATAACTAATCTATTCCTCAATCCCACTAACCTCTCAACCTTATTTCTTCAATCCCCCTAATCAATCCAATCAAAATCCTTAATTGGATCAATCAGAGAAAATAATTGGCCAATATATTTCCTCTCAATGGTTCTCAACCGTTGATCATGATCTTTTACTATGAAATCTTGATCGTTCATCTAAAAATATGAAATTGATGCAGAGAAAAAGGAAGAAAAGTTAGTATCCACAACTCAACTTTCAAAAATCTCAATACCTTCTTGCTGTCCTTATAATTTGGATCCACTTTTCCATACAAATTCCCATACAATTCAATCATCAGAGCTTTCACAGGTTGACAGTCCTGATCAACAATTTAGACCTTCTAGGCTTCCAAGTTCTTTCCGACTCAGCATACAACAATCCATGACCCTAAATTTTTCTCCATAAGTTTTAAAGGAATTCAAAACTCCTCTATGAAACACCCTTAACAATTTTTAATAGCCCTTCAAAATGGGAGATACAACATGGAAAATACCATCCTAAAGAATTGTGATAACTCTACCCCTTCTAGGACAATCAATATACCTATGATCATAATCATATAAATTCCATCAATCAAGTCAAAGAACAAACTTCACATGTGGACTCTTCTATTTGGCACTTCTTAATGATTTTATGGCCCTCAAACCATGAAAAACACATAACATCTTTGCATTTCCTATCCTTTTAGGATTGTACAATATTGTCAAGATAGGACAATCATCATCAAAATGATATCAAAACTATTTGTTCACCAAAAATTGAAGGAACTGACTCAAGGTAACTCCATACACCTTTAAAAATCACTAACACACAAGAAGAATCTCTTTTACATTGTCAAAATTGAGAATTCACACTAGACTGTGTCATTTTCCAGAATTTTATGCAAATAACTAACCAACATACAAATGAACATGGAACTTTAAATTCACCCAAAACCCATCATGGAAAGGAAATATAAACACCATTTAAGAGTATTATCCCTTTTGAGGTCTCAAATTCCAAAGCCAAAACTAAATAAGGTTATGTGCAGGATCATCATGGAAAAAATAGGCCCTTAAGTGGCAAAAAATTCAAAAAAATCAAAGTTAGGCAACTTGACGTAAAAATTTGAATAATTTATCTATATTATTTCAAAAATATGTAAGAATAGAATTGGTAGAAAATTGAATGTATTTTTTAAACTACTTGGTTTATTTAAAAAAAAAAATTATTTGGTGAAAATTTTAAATTTCAATGCAATAGTACTTAAACTTCACGGAAAAATAAGTAAGTGTCTGTCTGACCACCCTAACCACAATAAAATGATAATAATTTTTTATAAAATTTTAGATATAAGTAAAGGAAACATGTCCTGATGTGATGCATTTTTGTTTGTAATTTTTTTCCAAGTAAATAATTAATTATGAAATTTTTATTACAACTTTTAAAAAATATAAAAAATCATGTGTCTAACCACCTTAACTTGGTCAAAACTTCATGATTTTTTTTTTTTAATCCTATTGTATGTGAATCATAGAAAGTGATGAATGTTTCAGATTCAAAAAAATATGATACCATTTAAAAGCTATAGATGTTTTTCAATTTTCCTATCAATTAGGACTTTAGTCGTAATTCAAATAGAAAATGAATAATAATTATTTATTAAATTCAAAATAAAGCATAATTTATATTGGTGGAAAGATGAGAATCTCCTTTAAAAACCCTTTTCATTTCGTCAATTTTGGGTTAAAAAAATTCGTCAGCCACATGGGCCATCATATCACTTACATATCACCACTTTTTGGCCCATCATGATCCTACACATACCCATAAACTTCTTTGTATGTTGCTTTACTAGACAGATACAAGAATTACAAACATAAGGAAAATGGGAAATCTTATCAAAACCGCATCCCTAACCTTTGTAATTTCAAGAACATTTAAATTTCACTCCAAACTTCCCTCTCACCAACTTTAAAGAGATTCTAATGATGGAATTTAAAGAAGTTACACAATTTTAAAGGTCATTGTTTACCCTAGGAGAGGGTTTTACCCGCATGGACCAATTCTTCATAACTTTCTCAAACTTGTATGAATTTAAATGAGATCAAGTGAATCATGAAGTAGAATCAGAGGGATAACACTTCTAATGGAGGAGGAGAGGATTTGAGCATTTATTAAGGTCGTACAATGGCCTACAATACAAAAAACATGGGAAATTCACTAAAGACATAGCATTTTCATTTATTTCTTCATTCATACATATTCCTCAAACCTTCCTCAACCTTTGAGAGGATTCAAAATCCTTTAAATAACTATTCCTATGCCCAAAACTAATTCTATAACTACCTTATTCCATGATTTGTCATTTTTTTGCATTTTCCAATATTGCAACATTTTGTATTGACAAAATTCATCAAATTTTGTAATTTTTTACATTATGCAACCTATGACCTCAAAATTGTTAACTAGGACCTAATACATGCATGAAATGGTCTATTATACTTTAAGACATTATTATTACATCATATTTCCAATCAAGACTTTATTTTTTCTTCTTGAGGCATATCTCTACTTGGGTGCTCCTACACCATACTCCCGACCAAAAAAAGAACTCCAAGTCCTCTTGGATTGAATGTAGCAATCATGAAATTCTCCTCCATATAGTTTATATGCCCTAGTTATTTCATCTTCACTTTTGGTTTAAGTTGGTCAATTCCAACATTCTTCCATTTCATCTTGCTACCTAGAATTTTCTTCTTCATGCCTTGTTTTGTTTCAATCACCTTTTGTCCTTCTCCAATCTATTGCATCTTAACCTACAATTTATCTCTTGTCCAAAAGATTACTACAATAAAGAAATGATACATGAAATTTATCAAAATACCTCCATCCTTCTTCAACTTGTTGCAAACCTCCAAGATCAACTCATACATGATCATTCCTTCAATGTCTTCAAATTCAAGAATGAGGTCCTCTGTCATATCTTCATGCTTGGAAACTTCTGCAACATTTTCTTCTTCATCTGAGAATCTTTCTTCAGCATCCTCAAATACTTCCTTCTCTTTTACCTTCATTCTCTTCCTTCTCTTGACTATCTTCTTTATAGGCCATGTAACCTTCTTGTTTACCTTCAAGTGCCAACTTGTCCATTGCTTCATCATCTGCTCCATCTTCATCATGGATTCTTTGAACTCTTCTTCAAATCTTCTCAACTCTTGCTTCAAATCAGCTATCTCCTTATCCATCTTTTCTTGTCTTTTTCTCTCCTTCCTCTCTTCCTCTACCTACAAATTCCTTCTCATAATCTCCATCTCTTCTAGATGGTCTCACAACTCACTTTTCCTCAACTCTCTTTTCCTTCACAATGGCAGCAATCAAGTTCTCTTGACCTTCAAACAAACAACAAACCACACAACTACAAAACTAAAACTCACAAACCAACTTATCATCCCAAATCTTTCATGGGGTCTAATACCACTTTGATGTAGAGACAATGGAAGAAAAGTCACTATCCACAACTCAACTTTAAAAAAAATCAATACCTTCTTGATGTCCTTACAATTTGGATCCACTTTTCCATACAAATTCCCATACAATTCAATCATCAGAGCTTTCACAGGTTGACAGTCCTGATCAACAATTTAGACCTTCTAGGCTTCCAATTTCTTCCCAACTCAGCATAAAACAATCCATGACCCTAAATTTTTCTCCATAAGTTTTAAAGGAATTCAAAAATCCTCTATGAAACACCCTTAACAAGTTTTAATAGCCCCTCAAAATGGGAGATACAACAACATGGCAAATACTATCCTAAAGGACTGTGATAACTCTGCCCCTTCTAGGAAAATCAATAGACCTATGATCATAATCATATAAATTTCATCAATCAGGTTAAAGAAAAAACTTCACATGTGGACTCTTCTATTTGGAACTTCTCAATGAGTTTATGGCCCTCAAATAATGAAAAACACATAACATATGTGCATTTCCTGTCCTTTTAGGACTGTACAATACTGTCAAGACAAGATAGTCATCATAAAAATGATATGAAACCTATTTTTTCACCAAACCTTGAAGTAAGTGACTCAAGGTAACTCCATAAACCCTTACAAATCACTATCACACAAGAAGAATTTCTTTTACATTGTCAAAACTGAGAATTCACACTAGATTGTCATTTTCCAAATTTTTATGCAAATAACTAACCAACATATAAATGAACATGGAACTTGAAATTAACCCAAAATCCATCATGGAAAGGAATAAAAACACCATTTAAGAGTATTATCCCTTTGGAGGTCTCAAATTCCAAAGCCAAAACTAAATAAACTTCACTGTATGCAACTTTACAAGATTGATACAAGAATTACAAACCTAGAGAAAATGGAAAATCTTATCAAAACCTCATCCCTAGCCTTTATAAATTTAAGAAAATTTAAATTTAACTCCAAAATTCCCTCTCCCCAACATTCAAGAGATTATAATGATGGAATTTAAAGAAACACAATTTTAAAGGTCATTGTTTACCCTAGGAGAGTGTTTTACCCACGTGGACAAAATTCTTCATAACTTTCTCAAAATTGTATGAATTTAAATGAGATCTTGAGTGAATCATGAAGTAGACTCATAGGGATAACAATTATAATGGAGGAGGAGAGGATTTTAGCATTTATTAAGGCCGTACAATGGCCTATAATACATAAAACACAGGAAATTCACTAAAAATAGAGAATTTCATTTATTTCTTCATTCATACATCTACCTCATACCTTCCTCAACCTTTGAGAGGCTTCAAAATCCTTTAAATAACTATTCCTATTCCCAAAACTGATTCTATAACTACCTTATTACATGATTTGTCCTTTTTTTGCATTTTCCAATATTGCAACATTTTGTATTGACAACATTTATCAAATTTTGCAATTTTTTACATTATGCAACCTATGACCACAAAATTGTTAACTAGGACCTAATACATGCATGAAATGGTATATTATAATTTAATAAATCATTATTACATCATATTTCCAAACAAGACTTGAATTTTCCTTCTTGAGGCATATCTCTGCTTAGGTGCTCCTGCACCAGAAATCTATAAAACAAGCCTCTTCATTCTAAAAAATGATCAAAGAATCTATAGAATTTATGCAACGAAGTCATTCTAAACTAAAATTTGAATCTTTTAGAGCTTTTACACACATCTTTGATCACCATTAACAAACTTTGAAGCTTTTACAACATCAAATGGAGGCTTTGTGTTGATTCAAATGCAATCCAACATCAATACAATTACAACTTCGACATGGTATGGTAAGACTTGTTTTGTTTTGAATTCATTTAAGTTTCTTAGTTGCTTATTTGTTTGGATTTATGGATTTACATTCTACATTTCATGAGTATGGGTTTGGAACTCGATCTTAGTTTGAATTGATTTGTCTCGACAATAAGACAGGGTGTAGCACATATTCTCAAAAAGAATAATATAGGGGAACCTAATTCTATTAGGGCATCTTCATTAACTCAGGAAAATACTAAGGAAAAAGAGAAATAAAAGAGAAAATCCTTAGTTTTTGTAGAATCTTCATCTCTATGGATTATAGACTCTAGTGCTTCACACCATATGGGTTCTTCACAAGTTTCTTTTTCATGCTTAGAGCCACCCAGTATGTCCACAATCACCTTAGGTGATGATACTCTAGCTACATTGGTAAAAGGGATAGGGTTTTTTGAAGTTGAAGGAGGAATATTTTCAAACATTCCAAGTGTACCTTCACTATCAACTAATCTCATTTCAATGTATCAAATAACTCATATAGGAAGCGAACGAGAGTACACTTCTCTCCAAATTCACTTGAGATAAGAGAATTGCAAATCAACAATTTGGTAGCAATGAGGGAGGAAAATAACCAATCTAGATTATATACCTTCTTCAATTCTACCAAAAATATTTCTCCTATATAACTACTAACTCATTCAGATGAAGTTAGAAAATTATGGCATTAGTAGTTTGGCCATATTAACTACCACTATCGTCAGCAAACATGTCAAAATAACATGGTTAAGGTATTGTACCTAATGTTAAATTTTATAAGGGACTTTATAAAGGTTATGCACTTGGAAAACATCCAAAAGAAAAATTTGACAAAGGAAAATCATGGAGGGCAACAAAAATTTTATAACTTGTTCATAGTGATGTTTCAGGGGCTTTTCCCCATCCATATTTTACAAAGGATAGATATGTTCTCATCTTTATTGATGATTTATCATGTTTTAATTGGGTATACTTCCTTAGGAAACAATCAAAAGTGTTTGAATATTCTCAATATTTAAAACTCTTTCCAAAAATAGTTAGGGAAAGTCATCAAGGTTCTTTAAAAAGATAACAAGGGTGAGTATGTCAACAACCATTTTGAGAAGTTTTGCATATCATACACGGGATAGATTTGTAATGCACAATTCCTTATACCCCCAAACAAAATGGAATTGTTGAATGGAAAAATAGATCCTTAAAAGAGATGGATAATTGTTTGATTCACTATAAGGGATTCATATCATCATATTAGGTAGAATTATTCAACTGTGCCTATTACATTCATAATAGATTTCTTCATAAAGTCTTGAAGGGTATCACTCCCTTTAATGATTGGAAATGATAGAAACCACCAATTGATCATTTGAGGTTTTTTGGCTCTCATGACATGGCACACATGTTGAAAGAACATTGCAAGGCTATGGATCCACAATAAAAAATTTGCATCTTTCTTGGATATCTAGATGATGTAAAAGGCTATTGCCTACTCTACCCTACTAGACACGAGTTGTTTATTGAGAGAAGTGTTAATTTTCAAGAAAATTTTCTTGAAATAATACTTAACAATTCTCAACATATTGTGCACTCACCAGATCTCAATTAGAGTACTGATGATTCAAATCATTCATAGTAGATTCCTAGTGCATGATCTTCTTCTTCTTCTTCCAGTTCTCATAGTGTGGACAGTGATGAGGTTTCATCTTCATCTAGTTCATGAATTGCATATGAAGTATATATTTTTGTACCAGACTCATTCACATCTCAAAATATACACATAATAGATATAGGGGTACAAGATCAGTAGATGAAATACAACTTGAAGATAATTTTTAGGGGGGCCACATGCCTTCTTTCCTTGAGTTTATAATCCGCATACATTTAGAGAGACATCATATATACTTGAGTGGGATATTTCTATGGATGAGGAATATGATTCCTTTATTAGAAATAATACTTGGTATTTGACTTCACTTACTAAGGGAAGGAAGATAGTTCAATATAGATGTCATATTAAAATAAATTTGTAGTAGACACGGTTCAATTGATAAATACAAAGAACGATTGGTTTCCAAAGGTTTTTCACAAGTTTTAGGCATTGAATATACATAAAAATTTGCACCAATTTCTAAGATGACTTAAATTTGACTCACAGTGGATATAGTGGCAAAACATGTATTGGTTGTACACTAGATGGATGTGAAGAGTCCATTTCTTCATGGACACCATGAGGAGTAAATTTATATGAAACAAACACAAAGTTTTATTCAATATTCATCCTTAGTTTGTATAATTAGGAAATCTCTCTATGGCCTCAAACAAGCTCCTAGGATTTGGTATGCCAATATGTATTCCTAGCTCCTATCACAAGGTTTTATTAGATGTCATTCAGATCCTAATGTTTACCTATTTTACTAAGATGATTCACTTTGATACTAGTTTTATATTTTGATGATCTTTCAATTATTGAGAGTAAATCTATCATTGCAGTAGTGCAGACATCACTTGAGGATAAATTTGACATGAAATACTTGGGTTTATTGTAGTACTTCCTTGGCATTGGGATTTCACAGTATACTTTAGGGATCACTTGTGCACAACCAAAGTATACTCTTGATCTACTTTAATGTTTTCACATGACTACTTGTAAATCATCTTTGACTCCCTTTCTATATAGATTCAAGCTTGTGACTTCTTGTACTATAGCATTGGTTGATGCTACATTGTATCAACAACTTGTTGGTAGTTAGACATTTCCTACTTGTAGTAGGAATAGTTTCAAGATTTATGTAGGAACCGAGCATGAGATGCATTGGAAAGAAGCTAGGAGGATCCTTCATTACCTTCATGATATTCTTGGGTTTGGGATTCATTATAGAGTTGGTTCTTTAGTTGACTTGGTTGGTTTTTACAGATTTAGATTGTGTTGGTGACATTGAGCATTGGAAGTCCACTTTAGGTTATAGTATTTAACTTGGTTCAATTCCTATCAATTGGTCTAGCAAGAAGAAAAATATTATTTTTATATCACATAAAGAGGATGAATTTAGGGGGGATGTTAACTCAGCTACATAGGTTGTATGGCTTTAGGGCCTTCTTTCTAAGTTTGGCATTCCTTTCAAGCAACCCATAGTGATATATTGTGGCAACCAAATCACCATTTAGATATGCAAGACTATATTTCAAAATTAGTGAACTAAACACATAAAGATTCATATGTATTATATTTGAGAGTTAGTTCATGGATAGATCATCGACTTAGTCTTTTGTCAGTCTTTAGAGCATGTTGCTGACATCTTCACCAAACCCTTTACTGAGTTCAATTTCATTCTTCTATGATCTATTTTTGGTTTTTTGTCTACATCAACAACAATATCATCCTTAGGGGGGAGCTTTCTAGTCCTTCACTCATCTTCTCTCTTCTTAGAGTATTTTTTTCCACTGGGTTTTCTATCTTACTTTGTCTTTTGAGAGATTGCATTGTACATGGGTACCTCATTAGGCTAGTATCTAAGACCCATATCTTTTTCCTTTTACATGGTACCTCACCAGGCTAGTAGTTGGGATTGGTCAATTTATTTCATATCCACCAAATCTATGCTTAAGGGGGGTGTTAATGTATATATTGCATTTTATGTATACACTTAGGCTTTAGGTCTACTTAGGGATTTTATTGACTCTTTTTTAGTGAGGTGTCAATGTAGATAGGTGTCTTTAGAGGTTTTGACTCACTTTTGACACCTCTTCCTATGTTTTTATGAGGAAAATCACTAACACTCCATGAGTGAGGAGTCCTATCCTTAATTCATGGAGGTCAGGTGCCTCCATCATTCCTATTTATGTATGCCTTGTTGATCTAATTCATTGGTCAACTTTATGCAATCTTCTGTTCACTATACTTGTTATCTATTCTTGATTATTGTAGGTTCTTTCATGGTTCACTAGTACGTTAGATCAAAAAATTTGCATAGGTACACAAATCTTAAACAACAACTAGAATCCATTATATTCAAGATAAAAATTAAATCCAAACAATAGAGCATAAAATGACATAAGAAATTAAATAAGGAAAAGCAACATAATTGTACCATCCTATATCAATATTGTTTCACCTCCATTGCTCTTCTCCTTTTCACTTTTGAATTTGTGAAATGTGGCTCTCAATTTTATGTGTGGACAAATCACTTAGCTTAGGATTATAATAATGGAAAAAAATAGAAGATTATGGTGGAAAATGTGAAGGAAGGGAGATTGAATTTATAGAAGAAGTTGGAATGATTGACAAACAAGATGAAATGGAAGATTAATGGTCAAGACCGAATGATTCACTTTTGATACTAGTTTTATATTTTGACGATCTTTCGATTATCAAGAGTATATATACCATTGTAGTAGTGAAGAAATCATTTGAGGATAAATTTGACATGAAAAACTTTGGCTTATTGCAATACTTCTTTGGCATTCAGATTTCATAGTCCGCTTCAAGGATCACTCATGCACAACCAAAGTATACTCTTGATCTACTTGCATAATTTCACATGAATACTTGTAAATCATCTCTGACTCCCTTTCTATATAGAGTCAAGCTTGTGACTTCTTGTCCTATAGCATTCGTTGATGCTACATTGTATCAACAACTTGTTGGTAGTTAGACATTTCCTATGTAGTAGGAATAGTTTTAATATTTATGTAGGAACCTCATGAGATGCATTGGAAAGTAGCTAAGAGGATCCTTCACTACCTTCATGATATTCTTGGGTTTTGGATTCATTATAGAGTTGGATCTTTAGTTGACTTCGCTAGTTTCTACAAAAATAGATTGTGCTGGTGACATTGAGCATTGGAATTCCACTTTAGGTTATAGTCTTTAACTTAGTCAAAACTTCATGAAATTCAATTTTTTTTTAATCCTATAGTATGCAAAGCATAGAATGTGACACATGTTTCGGATTCAAAAAATGTGACATCTTTTGAAAGCTATAGACATTTTTCAATCAGCCTATCTATCAAGACTTAGTCGTAATTCAAATAGAAAATGAATAATAATTATTTATTAAATTCAAAGTAAAGCATAATTTATATTGGTGGAAAGCTGAGAATCTCCTTTAAAAACTCTTTTCATTTCATCAATTTTGGGTTAAAAAAAAGTCATCAGCCACATACCCTACACATACCCATCATATCGCCACTTTTTAGCCCATCATGATCTTGCACATACCCTTTTGGTTTATGTAAAATATTATTGAATGTAGGTTAAATGGTAGTTGTGTGTATTACTTATGATGTACTGATCATTCTTTGTGTATTGGTTGAGTAGTTGGAGTAGGCCTTTCCCATTTTCTTGAGATTAGCCCATGTAATTGGGGTTGACTAGATGGAGACCCTAGTTGGGAAAATAATAATTGATTAGTATGAGTATTCACATATTTTATTAAATGAAATACTTGGAGATATGTGTTTTGTGGAAGCTATGATATATAATTTAGATTTTTTGGAGGTTATATGTGGCATATTTTAGAGGACTCTTTTTTGTATATATATCTTGTTGGTTATTTTCCCCATAAGAGAATGTGCTCACTCCCCCTTATGAAATTATTGAGAGGAATCTTGTTTACTTTTGTAATTTGGGTTTGGGGTGATGTTGTAGTTGTATTGTGTTGAATTAAATTATGTTTGGTTGTGATTGTATAAGTTATTATCTCTCTAGTTACCATTGGGATATCCCCAAGCATAGGGGAGGATAGAATTATAGTCTTAAGGTTGGGAGGTGAGCTCTAATCGCTCAATGAAAATGCATCCCTTTCTAGATTATGTGTAGGTATCAGAGTCATGATGTGATTCACACTTTTTTAATCTCCTAGATTGTTATATTAGACAACTGCATGGGATATTTATTTAATTGATTTATTTAAGTTTGAATTTTCAACTTTGTACTAGTAGTACAAAATTTGATTACTTTGGGCTACTTGGCCAATTAATTTTTATATGGTCCTTTATACTTATTTGATTCAAATTTGATTTTTATTTTTTATTTTTGCATTTTTGGCACACATTAACTTTATTTTATTAATAAGAATTCATATGGACTTTACCTAATGATCGTTTCATCATTTGAGATTTATGTTTTCTAGGCCTAATATTTATTATTTATTTGGTACATGTGGATTTTTAATTGAATTACTATTTTCTATCTTGAAAGGTAACTCCTATTAGGATCCAAGGTGGTGGGAGAAGATGGTTTGGTGTATTCTTTAAGGTGTTACGGTTTTCAAAAAATATAGATAGATGAGGATTGTGTCCCCTTTTTTTAAGATTTGTAGGGTTATACCTTCATTTTTTATATGATTCTAAGAATTTTTGGTATCCCCTTAAGGAGACGAAACTTATTTAAAGCCACTAAAACATAGATGCTCATTTCATAACTCTAATATGACTAATTTTCTAGTCACACATCTTCATGTTCTTAAAGACCCTTATATTTGTTTTAGTGCTAAGTGGTCTAATAAGTTGCATTACTTAGATATCATTCTATAATTTGAAATAGCATACTTATGTTTATGCTCTAGATTTGAAAAGTGAAGTAAACATGTTTAATTGTCAACAAATTATTTTTTGATTATAATTAGGGGAGAAAAATATGATTTCTAAATTTATGCATGGGGATAGTTCTTTGTTGTGATGTTGAAATTTTGGTTGCCAAAATATATTATAACTACTAAGAAATTATAACTTTTTGCAAGTGTCATACAATGGTCTTATAATTTATTTAAATTCTAGTGTGTTGCTATGATATTTTCTTTATGTGACCCATATGGTGTCCCATACACTAGATTAAGTTTTGGACACCTTATATCTTAGTAACATAATATGTGTAGTGACTTATTATTGGGTAAACATATAGTGATGTTTTTTATAGCCTGTAGTAGAAGAATACCAAGCCCTCATTTTATGTTGACCTTCCTAAATCTTTAAACCTCTATACGAGAATTGATAATCATAATTTATTGGAGAGATAATGAGTTAATTTCTTCAACATTAATGCACTTCCAAGAGGAATTTAAAATCCTATGGGGGATATTATGAGTCTTTCCTTCCAATGAAATACTTTTATGTTACAATTCGCATGACTAATTTTGATATTGTCATGGGATGTTTTATATTATGATTTTTTAATATGTTGTCAACCTTTGAATTTTACACTTATCTTTGTTTCATTGTATATATATATACATGGTTTCAATTTAATCATGGTTATAATGATGTTTTGATTTAGGGAAAAGCAAGTTTTGAATGGACCCGAAACCATTTACAATAGGTTTTGAATGGACCCAAAACCATTTACTACAAACAAGTTTTGATAGGGACCCAAAACCCACAAAAAGGAGAACAAGTTGCACAAGGGATCAACATAGACCACTAGTAGAAAACAAACAATAGATCAAAATAGAAACAGAAAGACTACCAAAATCTACTCGAAACAAAAGGTTTTGACAGGCACCTCCAACCCAAATTAACCCAAACTTACAAGGGAATTTGAAACCAAAAACCACATAGATCCATCTGAGATGCTTAAGCAACCAATAGCCTAAATCAACCAGACTACAACATACCCAATACCAACACTAACCAACAATGAACAACTAGAAACAGTCAGGAAACTATTTTCCAAAACCATCTAGGAAGTAGCCCACCATAAGGTAGCATCATCCAACAAAACCAAACTCCCCAAATCAATAGGAGAATTAGGAATTAGAAATAAATATTGAATATCTTGAGCATAGATTCCACACCAATCAACTCGCAACACCAACCCGACCTCCACCTCAAAATGAAGGGGCTCCCCTCTATAGGAGAGGAAGAAGTGGAGCCCAGAACCACATAAAATAGACCTTCCCACTCGATCCACAACCCACCTCTTCACCTCAATAGAAGAGGGCTTCACCTCCAAAGAAGCAGTCTCCACCTCCAAAGAAGACCAAAGCTAAGAAAATTGACAGGAAACATCTACATCCATAGAAGAGAGCACCAAAACCTCCTTTGGAAATGCGTAAGACTGGAGTAGAAATAGAAAAATAGATCACTCCTCCATGAGCAACACACACAACTTTTAACATAGACAAGAGGCCCCAAAAATCCATCAGAAAGACAAAGGGGACTAAAAAAGGACCAGAAAAGGAAAGCCTACAAACAAATATTGTATAGAGTTGACAAGATAGTGAATAACAACCTCCAACCATACATGCTAGTCAAGGTCTGAAACAAGCCAAAAAATCACTACAAATAGCTCCACCAGAGGTAGACTGACAACCACAACCCCGAACAAAGAAAGCACCCCTATAGAAGCAAAAACTTGCATCAAAGAAAAGATCAAGGGACCAAAAAGAGAAGGGGGAAGGCAAGGCAAACCACCAAATAGAGAGAGAAGAAATTTGACAAGACATTGAAGTACAACCTCCAACCCTACACGTTGGTCAAGATCTAAAACATGCCAATAACTTTCCACCAACAAGTTATAATGATGTTATATGAATGGATGATAATTAATTAAATAATTTTATTTCTAGGTAACTTCTATTTTATAGATTAATTTATGAGATCAAGGTCATGGTACATTTTATATTTCATGAATTGATTTTTTTCTATCATATAAATGTTGTTAATGATGTGAATGAAGTATTGATTAAACAGAAATATGGTTCCACCTTTTGGGAGATGGAACTTAGGAATTATTTCACACTTTAATCATTGGGAAACCAAGATGCCTCAAGCAAGTGACTCAGTTGAGGGATGGACTAGTGGTTTCCTTGTGTGATTGGATGGGGGTTCACCATAAAATGAAGCTTCAGAGGAGAAATGAAAAATCTATGCATAAAACCTTAGAAACTTAAGAGCATGGATTCAGACTAATAAACAAAGAGAAACAAAAAAGTACCTATAGGATTGAAGATGTCTAAACAAGGTCTGAAAACCCTAAAAATTATTGTTCTCAACTGTTGATCATGATCTTTTACTATGAAATTTTGATTGTTCATCTCATATAAAATAAACCTCTTCATTCTAAAAAAGATCAAAGAATCTATAGAATTTATGTAATGAAGTCATGCTAAATTGAAATTCGAATCTTTGAGATCTTTTACACACATATTTGATCACCATTAACACACTTTGAAGATTTTACAACATCATATGGAGGCTTCGTGTTGATTCAAATGCAATCCAACATCAATACGATTACAACTTCAACATGGTATGGTAAGGCTTGTTTTGTTTTGAATTCATTTAATTTTCTTAGTTGCTTATTTTTTTGTATTTATGGCTTTAAATTATTTATTTCATGAGTATGGGTTTGTAACTTGATCTTAATTTGAATTGATTTGATTTGAAAATAAGACTAGGTGGTGAATTAGTCCTACTCCTAGTGAAAAACTGTCGAGAACAAGTTTATGTCTATCGAGATTTAGAATCTAAAAAAATTAAAATTTTTAGTCCTAAGGTGGGACTCATTCACCACAGGTGGTGAATCAATCCTCTCCCAAATTTCTAAAAAATTAGGAGAGAACTCTACAACACCATATCTAGAAATCACTGCTTTTCAGGTTGCCGAAGTCAATTCTACAAGAAACGGATAGAAAACCTTCTCCAAGCTTGAAATAAACTTGAGTTGACTTGAAGCACCTAGTTAACTTGTAAAAAAATCTTCAACACCAAAAATCTTGTTAAATCTGCACACAAAAGGCTACAAACAAACATGCAATAGGGGAAAAATGGTTTAGGGTTAGTGACTAGGGGTTTTCCTGGTCAAACCCCACTTTTGGTAATCAAACCCTTAATGAAATAATGAAATGCAAAGGAATGATAAACTAACAAAATGCACATGATATCATCTTACCAAACCTTTGATGATGCAAGTCTGAAGTAATGTCAATGGCGACTTCAAAGTGCTCGAATAGTACTTTAAAAAATGTTGTAAAATGCTTGAATGCTTTAATGAATAGGTGAATAAGTGAACTTGATGAATGGGGGTTGAAATGAGGTGAAAATCACTTATTTATACACTTTTTCTTTAGTTACCCATTCATACCTCATCAAAATCTGACATCAAGTGTCTTTGAATAAAATCCCAAAAGGAAATTTAAAATATTTTGAATTTGGGGCCAAGGGGGACTCATTCGCCACCCATGGCGAATGGGTCCCATCTAAGACCTAAAAAATTTGTGTTGGTAAATATGTTATATTTAATGTTGTTTGTTGGGATAATACTCAAAAATACACTTAATTAAGCATATGAGAGCATAAAGAGGCCAAATAAAGCATGAAAAAGGGATAAATAGTGAAGTTATGCCTAGAAAAGCGTGAAATCTTGTTACAAGACTTTACAACACTTCAAAATAGGACTTGTTGATGAATAAAATGGTGATTTTTAAGTGAAT
Source organism: Sequoia sempervirens (assembly GCA_007258455.2). Taxonomy (NCBI): domain Eukaryota; kingdom Viridiplantae; phylum Streptophyta; class Pinopsida; order Cupressales; family Cupressaceae; genus Sequoia; species Sequoia sempervirens. Next base: position 78,113 of record VDFB02377020.1, on the reverse strand, counting down.
TGTAATTAATAGAGTCTAGAAGAATGTAGAAATGTCTTACAACACTTCACAACACCTTCACAAGACATTGTTCTTTGAATTTTAGTACCTAAATAAGCATGTTCAAGCCATGTTGCAACATAAAATCAAAGAAAAATATACAAACACCATGAAACAAGACATGAAAGGCCATGAAAATGACAAGGGGAAATTTTTCTATGGCACACATCCCATGCCACACCAATCCCTTTCCACTTACCTTTCGCTCTTTCCTTACTAATATTTCTTCCCAACACTTCAACCATGATTATAAATAGAAATGGAAATAAAGGATCTCCTTGCCTCACACCATTCTTTGATGCAAAAAAACCTTGTGGGCTGACATTGACTAACATAGAGTAGTGTGGTGTTTTAATACAACTTTTCACCCACTCAACCCATGAAGAGCTAAACCCAAATTTTCCTAAAACTTTTAGCAAAAAAGATTTGTTCACCTAATCGTATGCCTTATTTATATCAAGCTTAACCAACATTCTATCTATTTTAGTCTCACTAACCAAATGAATAGATTTGTGTGCTATAATGATTCCTTCCACTATAGAATAGTGTGGCACAAAGCCACTCTACTCCTTCGAGATAATACAATGCAAAAAAAAATTTAACTTATTAGCCATCACTTTGGAAATTACTTTATATACCATGTTGTAAAGAGAGATCAGGCAAAAATAAATTAAATTATTACCTAACTAATAATTTAATTAAACCACTTTCCCTTCTCTAAATTTGAATAATTAAATCAATTATTTGAAATCATTCAACATAGTCAACAAAAAAATACAACTTTATTTGTTAAAGTCAAACATGACTTGCACGCTCATCTCCAACATTAATTAATTATCCTTATCAGTTTTGTGATTGATAAAATCATTACCACTAATTTGTCACTCTAATCAATTGAATAACTTATCTATTCCTCAATCCCACTAACCTCTCAACCTGATCTCTTCAACCCCCCTAATCAATCCAATCAAAATCCTTAATTGGATCAATTAGAGAAGATAACTTACAAATCTATTTCCTTTCAAGGTTCTCAACCGTTGATCATGATCTTTTACTATGAAATCTTGATTGTTCATCTCAAAACATGCAATATATAAACAACCCTCTTCATTCTAAAAAATGATCAGAGAATCTATAGAGTTTATGCAACAAAGTCATGCTAAATTGACATTCAAATCTCTTAGACCTTTTACACACATCTTCGATCACCACTAACACACTTTGAAGCTTTTGCAACATCAAATGGAGGCTTCCTATTGATTCAAATGCAATCCAACATCAATACAAAATTACAACTTCCACATGGCATGGTAAGACTTTTTTTGTTTTGAATTCATTTTAGTTTCTTAGTTGCTTATTTATTTGGATTCATGGCTTTACGTTTCACATTTCATGAGTATGGGTTTGGAACTTGATCTTAGTTTGAACTGATTTGATTTGATTCATTATTTTTTTTCCTTATGCTATTTCCCCCCTTACACTTGGTAACAATAAGACAGGGTGTAGCACATATTCTCAAAAAGAATAATATAGGGCTATCTAATTCTATCAGGCCATCTTCATTAACTTAGGAAATACTAAGGACAAAGAAAAATCAAAGGGAAAATCCTTAGTTTCTATATCATCTTCATCTCTATGGATTATAGACTCTAGTGCTTCACACTATATTGTACCTAATGTTAAATTTTATAAGGGACTTTGTGAAGGTTATGCACTTGGAAAACATCCAAAAGAAAAATTTAACAAAGGAAAATCATGGAGGGAAACCATAAGTTTTAGAACTTGTTCCTAGTGATGTTTCAGGGGATTTTCCCCATCCATATTTTACAAAGGATAGATATGTTCCCATATTTATTGATGATTTCTCATGTTTTACCTGGGTCTATTTATGAAAAAATCAAAAGTTTTTGAATCTTTTCAATATCTCAAACTCTTGCCAAAAATAGTTAGGGAAATTCATCAAGGTTCTTTAAAAAGATAATGAGGGTGAGTATGTCAACAACCATTTTGAGAATCTTTACATATCATAAGGCATAGATCTGTAATGCACAATTCCTTATACCCCCATCATAATGCCATTGTTGAATGGAAAAATAGACCTTTAAAAGAGATGGATAATTGTATGATTCACTCTAAGGGCTAGATACCATCATATTAGGTAGAAGTAGTCAATTGTGCCTGTTACATTCAGAATAGAGTTCTTCATAAAGTCTTGAAGGGTATCACTCCCTTTAATGATTGGAAAGGATAGAAACCACCAGTTGATCATTTGAGGGTTTTTGGCTCTCATGCCATGGACCACATGGTGCAAGAACATTGCAAGGCTAAGGATCCACAATACAAACTTTTCATCTTTCTTGGATATCCAAATAACTTGTAAAAGGCTATTGCCTACTCTACCCTTCTAGACATGAGTTATTTATTGAGAGAAGTGTTAATTTTCAAGGAACATGTCTTGAAACAATACTTAACACTTCTCAACATATTGTACACTCACCAAATCTTGATTAGAGTACATATGATTCAGATCATTCCTAGTAGATTCCTAGTGTATGATCTTCTTCTTTTAGTTCTCACAGCATGGACAATGATGAGGGTTCATCTTCATCTAGTTCATGGATTGCATATGAAGTAGATATTTTTATATCAAACTCACCCACATCTCAAAATCTACACATAATAGATATAGCTATACAAGATTAGTAGATGACATACAACTTCAAGAAAAGGTTTGGGGGGCCCACATGCCTTCTTTGCTTGAGTTTCTAATCCACATACATTTAGAGAGACAACTGATATAATTGAGTGGGATATTTCTATGGATGAGGAATATGATTCCTTTATTGTAAATAAAATAAATGTCATATTAAAATAAATTTGTAGTAGATGGTTCAATTGATAAATAAAAAGAACAATTGGTTTCCAAAGGCTTTTCACAAGTTTTAGGCATTGACTACATTAAAATTTGCACAAATTTCTTAGATGATTTAAATTTGACTCATAGTAGATATAGTTGTACATAGCACATGTATTGGTTGTACATCAGATGGATGTGAACAGTGTTTTTCTTCATGGAGACCATGAGGAGTAAATTTATATGGAACAAACACAAGGGTTTATTCAATATTCATCCTTAGTTTGTATAATTAGGAAAGATCTCTATGGCCTTAAACAAGCTCCTAGGATTTGGTGTGCCAATATGTATTCCTACTTCCTATCATAAAATTTTACTAGATGTCATTTAGATCCTAATGTTTATCTATTGTAGTAATATGATTCACTTTTGATACTAGTTTTATATTTTGATGATCTTTCGATTATTGAGAGTACATCTACCATTGCAGTAGTGAAGACATCACTTGAGGATAAATTTGACATGAAAGACTTGGGTTTATTGTAATACTTCCTTGGCATTGGGATTTCATAGTATACTTTAGGGATCACTTGTGCATAACCAAAGTATACTCTTGATCTACTTTAATGTTTTCACATGACTACTTGTAAATCATCTTTGACTCCCTTTCTATATAGATTCAAGCTTGTGACTTCTTGTACTATAGCATTGGTTGATGCTACATTGTATCAACAACTTGTTGGTAGTTAGACATTTCCTACTTGTAGTAGGAATAGTTTCAAGATTTATGTAGGAACCGAGCATGAGATGCATTGGAAAGAAGCTAGGAGGATCCTTCATTACCTTCATGATATTCTTGGGTTTGGGATTCATTATAGAGTTGGTTCTTTAGTTGACTTGGTTGGTTTTTACAGATTTAGATTGTGTTGGTGACATTGAGCATTGGAAGTCCACTTTAGGTTATAGTATTTAACTTGGTTCAATTCCTATCAATTGGTCTAGCAAGAAGAAAAATATTATTTCTATATCACATAAAGAGGATGAATTTAGGGGGGATGTTAACTCAGCTACATAGGTTGTATGGCTTTAGGACCTTCTTTCTAAGTTTGGCATTCCTTTCAAGCAACCCATAGTGATATATTGTGGCAACCAAATCACCATTTAGATATGCAAGACTATATTTCAAAATTAGTGAACTAAACACATAAAGATTCATATGTATTATATTTGAGAGTTAGTTCATGGATAGATCATCGACTTAGTCTTTTGTCAGTCTTTAGAGCATGTTGCTGACATCTTCACCAAACCCTTTACTGAGTTCAAGTTCATTCATGTACGATCTCTTCTTGGTATGTGGTCTACATCAACAACAACATCATCCTTAGGTGGGAGCTTTCTAGTCCTTTGCTCATCTTTTCTCTTTTAGAGTATTTTTTCCCACTGGGTTTTCTATCTTACTTTGTCTTTTGAGAAATTGTATTGTACATGGGTACCTCATCAGGCTAGTAGTTGAGACCCATATCTTTTTTCTTTTACATCGTACCTCACTAGGCTAGTATTTGGGACCAATTTCTTTCATACCCACCAAATCTATGCTTAAGGGGATTGTTAGTGTATATATTGTATTATATGCATACACTTAGGCTTTAAGTATACTTAGGGATCTTATTGACTCTTTCCTAGTGAGATGTTAATGTAGATAAGTGTCTTTAGAGGTTTTGACCCACTTTTGACACCTATTCCTATGTTTTTATGGGGAAACTTGCTAACAATCCATGAGTGAGGAGTCTTATCCTTGTTTCATGGAGGCCAGGTGCCTCCATCATTCCTCTTTATGTATTCCTTGTTGATATAATTCATTAAGTAAAATTTATGAAATCTTGTGTTTATTGTTATTGTTATCTATTCTTGATTATTGTAGGTTCTTTTAGGGTTCACTAGTATGTTAGATCAAAATATTTTCATAGGTGCAAAAATCCTAAATAACAACTAGAATCCATTATATTCAAGATAAAAATTCAATCCAAACATTAGAGCACAAAATGACATAAGAAAATAAATAAGGAAAGGCAACACAACTATACCATCCTATGTCAATATTGGTTCAACTCCATTGCTCTTCTCCTTTTTTCTTTTGAATTTGTGAAATGTGGCTCTCAATTTTATGTGTGCACAAATCCCTTAGCTCAAGATTATAATAATGGAAAAACTAGAAGATTATGGTGGAAAATGAGAAGAAAAGGAGATTAAATTTATAGAAGAGGTTGGCATGATCAAAAGACAAGATTAAATGGAAGATTAATGGTCAAGACCAAATGATTCACTTTTGATACTAGTTTTATATTTTGACGGTCTTTCAATTATCAAGAGTACATCTACCATTGTAATCCTCAAGACATCACTTGAGGATAAATTTGACATGAAATACTTGGGCTTATTACAATACTTCCTTGGCATTGAGATTTCACAGTATGCTTTAAGGATCACTCATGCACAACCAAAGTATACTCTTGATCTACTTGCATGGTTTCACATGAAAACTTGTAAATCATCTCTGACTCCCTTTCTATATAGATTCAATCTTGTGACTTCTTGTACTATAGCATTAGTTGATGATAAATTATATATCAACTTATTACCAATAGTTAGATATTTCCTATGTAGTAGGCATAGTTTTAAGATTTATGTAGGAACCTCACGAGATGCATTGGAAAGCAGCTAAGAGGATCCTTTATTACCTTCATACATCAATATTCTTGGGTTTTGGATTCATTATAGAGTTGGATCTTTATTTGACTTGGTTGATTTCTATAGAAATAGATTGTGCTTGTGACATTGAGCATTGGAAGTCCACTTGAGGTTATTGTATTTAACTTGTTTCAAGTCCTACCAATTGGTCTAGCAAAAATAAAGATATTATTTCTATATCATATAAAGAGGACGAGTTCAGGGGGGTTGTTAACTCATATACATAGGTTGTATGGCTTTAGGTCCTTCTTTCTAAGTTTGGTATTCCTTTCAAGAAACCCATAGTCATCTATTGTGACAACTAGATCACCACTTAGATATGCAATAATTTGGTTCAACATCAGTGAACCAAACACATAAAGATTCATATGCATTATATTTGAAAGTTAGTTCAAGGATAGATCATCGACTTCGTCTTTTGTCAGTCTTCAGAGTAGGTTGTTGACATCTTCACCAAACCTTTTACAGAGTTAAATTTCATTCATCTACAAGATCTTCTTGGTGTGTGCTCTACATCAACAACAACATCATCCTTAAGAGGGGGCTTTCTGATCCTTTGCTCATCTTCTCTCTTTTTAGAGTATTTTTTTACCACTGGGTTTTCTATCTTACTTTTTCTTTTGAGAGGTTGCATTGTACATGGCTACCTCATTAGGCTAATATCTGAGACCCATATATTTTTCTTTTTACATGGTACCTCACTAGGCTAGTAGTCAGGATCCATTTCTTTCATACCCACCAAATCTATGCTTAAGAGGCGTGTTATTGTATATATTGCAATATATGTATACACTTAAGCTTTAAGTTTACTTAGGCATCCTATAGACTCTTTTATCAGTGTTGTGTCAATGTAGATAGGTGCCTTTAGAGGTTTTGACTCACTTTCAACACCTCTTCCTATGTTTCTAGGAGGCAACTCACCACCACTCCATGAGTGAGGAGTCCTATCCTTATTTGATGGACGTTGGACACCTCTATCATTCCTATTTATGCATGCCTTGTTGATCTAATTCATTGGCCAAATTTATGTAATCTTGTGTTCGTTATTCTTGCTATCTATTCTTGATCATTGTAGGTTCTTTTAGGTTTCACTAGTATATTAGATCAAAAAATTGGCATAAGTGCACATATCCTAAACAACAACTAGAATTCATTATATTCAAGATAAAAAATTCAATTAAAAAAAGAGCACAAAATGATATAAGAAATTAAATAAGGACAAGCAACACAGTTGTACCTTCCTATGACAATATTGGTTCACCTCCATTGCTCTTCTCCTTTTTTGCTTTTGAATTTGTGAAATGTGGCTCTCAATTTTATGTGTGCATAAATCAATTAGCTCAAGATGATAATAATAGAAAAAATTAGAAGATTATGGTGGAAAATGTGAAGAAAAGTAGATTGAATTTATAAAAGAGGTTTGAATGATCGACATACAAGATTAAATAGAAGATTGATGGTCGAGATCGAATGAGACAATTTGCATGGAAAAGTTTCTCATGTTCAAAATACAAAAATGGAAGAGATAAGTGGAGAGGGAAATAAAAATTAGTAAGAGTTAAGTGGAGAAAAAGGTCGAAAGTGCAAAGTTAAGTGAAGAAAATCAAGGAATATGGTAGAGTTAAGTGAAAGAAAGGGGTAGTTAAGTAGATAATGAAATAGAGTAACTTTTCAAAAAATAAATAAATAATGTTATTTATTTTCATGTCATATGAATAATTAATAAATTAAATATTTAATTAATTATAGAATAAGTTTAGGTTAAAATTATTAAATAAATAAAACTTTATTTAATCAAAGATGAAATTAGGTTAGGAATTAAATCATTTAAAATTATTATTTAATTCAAATAAGTGATGAGAAAGAAGAATAATAGTAATAAAATAATCAATATTATTTAATTATAAGGGTGTGAAAAAGAATAGAATTAGGTTAAAGATGGAAATTAGGGTTAGAAAAAAATTAGGAAGAAAATGGCACTACAAGCTCACAAAAGTTTTGAGTGCATACCAAAATCATTCTTTGCAAATATCAATTTCATAAAAAATTTCATCAATGGTATTATTGAGATGTACGCCCCTTGAATGATATGTTGAAAAAGAATGCCAAAATCGAGTGGACCTTGTAAGCTAAGAATGATTTTTAGGAGGTCAAAAGGGCCATAACCAATGATCATATGTTGTCTAGTCCTTACTATATTAAACCATTTAATATTTATAGATTTTCTTTGAAACTCTTATGTTGGCATTTTTACTTAAAAGGGAGAAAATTTTGAAAACCTATATCTATTATGAATTTTCCATTCAAAAATGCAAAAAAATCTAAATTTGCATAGGAAGTTAAGTGAAAGAAAGGGAAAATGGAAGGTTATCCTCCAAGGTTTTAACATAGAGATATAGCCCATAAAGTTGGTGAGAGATTAAGATATTTTCACAAACTTTATTAGGAGTTGGTGGACAACTCATATTCCAACAATATTTCCAAGAGAACATTATTTTAGATGAATGGTATAGAGATATAGTTCATTATCTATTATAGAAAACATGCTCAAACAATTTGATTGCTACTTAGAGGAGAGCCCTAAGGGTAAAATGTAAGATTTTCATGATAAAATCTAGAGTACTTCATAGAAGGAATTATGAAGTATATTTGAGGTGCCTAGAGAGGTGGTTTTCCACAATTAGTTTGTTTAAATATGCATTTTTCCAATAACTCTTCATAAGTTTTGTTTAGATCTTGTGACTTCTCAATGGAGTGGGAGTATCATTTCCTGTGTCTCTTTAAAAAAAATATAATTTTTTATATATTTAGGGTGAAATTGCTTTTTATTTTGACTTCTAATACATAAAATAACATATGTTGTTTTGTTTTGTTTTATTTTTAATATTATTTAAAAAATATATTTTTTTGTTTCTTCTTAGTTCCCCTTAGTATAAGGGCTAGCACCCTTTAGAAATCTCTTTTTACCCTATAATAAAAATAAATAAATAAAAAATCAATTTGAAAATAAGAATCATGATAAAGATTCATTATAATTTTTTTAAGAAGATTCAATATAAAATCTCAAAGAAAAATGAAGATATATCCTTTTTTTAAAATAAATATATACTTACAATGTTAAAAAATTCAATAATATTATTATTTTTAAACATTATAAATATACAAAAGTAACTAAGATCTCTATGAATATAAATGAACTCTAACATTATACAAAATATATAATAAGTCTAAATTAAATTTAATAGAAGATCTCAAATTTAAAATCATTGAAATTATTAAATTAATTACTTTTCATTAATTTGGAGAAGTAAAAACCTTCAAAAAAAAAAAAGTAATTAGTGTATGTTAAATATAACAAAAAATAATTTGAAGTAATTATAAAAAAATCTAGTTAAAATTTTATAAAGTATATAAAGAAGTGTGTACTAAAAGAAATCATATTTTATAAGTTTTCATTTTTTTGTGGCATGAGATATATATAATCATTACGATCAATGCCATATGTAAAGGTTCCACACCAAATTGGAAATTAAATCATTTCCTTCAACAAATAAAAGGTTTGTATGATAGCTTTATAGCCTTCAAAGTTAGCCACATATATAGAGAAGGAAACTCTGAAGTAGATGAGTTGGAAAAAGCCACCTCAGGTCAGGCTAGCTAGGAAATAGAAGGATGCTGACTAGGCTAATATTCTAGCATCGGATGTTACTTTGGCGACCCTCAAACTTTGGATGGCAAGGTCACTCCTTCGTCATCCTCGTCAAGTTTTATGATGTAGCTGCTATCATTATCAAAAATGATAAATAAGGAAAATGATTCTTTCATACAGTCGGCGACTTTCGCATTAATTCACACTCAGGTGTGGAGTACTCCTCATTTCCAATGTTGCATTCAACTCGAGTGTTGGTGGCGCTAGGTACTTTGGTGTTTATTCGTCGATATGCAAGTTGTTTTAAAATCCCCAATAGCCTCCACATCACAAAGAATCCAAATGAGTATTGAGTAGAAATTTCTAGAAAGTGTGACAAAAAGAAAGCCATGGAGATGCCACTATCCTTAGAAAAAACCAAGAAAATTTAGGCCTTTCATGGGGAAATCACGGATAAGCAGCTACAGGGCCTTCTCCACTCCTCTCATCCGCTCATTCTAGTGGCCACTAAATGTGTGTTGGGTCCAAAATTCCTAAATGCATACCACAAAGCGCGTGCCAACATAGAGGTTCTGACAATGTTCCTTGCAGTTCTGCTTCACATGGGCGTTTCCAAAGCTCTAGGTAAGAAATTGACCCAAATGATGTTTGTCATACTTGGCTGGGTGAGATAGATGCGACACTAGATAATGTGGATGAGGACAGGAACATTCCCATGCCACAAAACTATTATGTGTTGCGCGTGAGGGGTCATGAGGTCATGAAATTTATGCTGATTCAAACTATAGACCTTGAAGGCTTTGAGAAACTTTGGGCAGAAAGGGACAGGAGCATCTTTTTCCTTCTCAGGGCGGAAAAGCTCACAACAAATCTACCAAGGGGTTGGGTTATAAGGTTTGTTGAGGATGAGGACTTGGAGGACAACTTCAACACCAACGATGTGCAAGACTGGGACCTGGGTGTTGGCAAGGAGTGGCAGGAGAATGATCAATAGGACCTAGAGGAGAAAGCAAAAGCCCTGCCTCAGGAAATGTGGCCCCAACTGCCTCACAATTGCCAGCTGCAAGGCATACCAAAAGTACTATGAAGCCGTCGATGAAGCGGAAGGTCTTTGAGGTTTGGCACCAATTTAGAATGGGTTTTGAACATATGTAAAGGTCTCCTAGGTCAGGTACTTTCAGCTATGTGTCAGTCCTAGGTGTGGGGTACTTTACCATGGTTTTTTGGTTTCCTGTTGGTCTACCTGCAACTACTTTGGCAGACATTTTTGGCATGTATATGTGAGCTACAAGTAGGAAGGTCTAGTGGTCAATATTACACAAAAGGCCTACTAGACTTTCATATTTTCTCCACTGTAATTATTTTGGAAATCAATATAGGGTACTGCCCCTAGTAGTGTTTACCGATCAAAAAAAAAATACATAAAACAAAAATCAATTTGAAAATAAGAATCGTGATAAAGATTTATTATTATTTTTTTAAGAAGATTCAATATAAAATCCCAAAGCAAGATGAAGATATATCCTTTTTAAAAATAAATATGTACTTACAATGTTAAAAAATACAATATTATTATTATTTTTAAACATTATAAATATACAAAAATAACTAAGATCTATATGAATATAAATGAACTCTAGTATAAGTCTAAATTAAATTTGATAGAAGATCTCAAATTTAAAATTATTTATACTATTAAAATAATTACTTTTCATTAATTTGGAAAAGTAAAAACCTTCAAAAATAAAAAATAAAAGTAATTAGTGTATGTTAAGTATAACAAAAAACAATTTGAAGTAATTATAAAAAAAATCTAGTTAAAATTTCATAAAGTATATAAAGAAGTGTGTGCTAGAAGAAATCATTTTTTATAAGTTTTCATTGTTTTGTGGCATGAGAAATATATAATAATATCTCAATTTTATGTTGTAGTATGTGTGAATGTGCATCTAATAAATATAAATTGTGGATTTGAGTACTCCTAGGTATATCTAATAAACTAGATCCAAAACACACGTGGAAAATAATAAGTGATGGTTATATTTCAATATCTAAACGAATTTATGGAGAGAAACTTTAGTAACATCACATCCAAAACACACGTGAAAACTAAGAAGTGACAGTTATAGTTCAAAAGCTAAACAAATTTCAGAACTCGGAGGTAAATATAATAAACATCATATCCAAAACACACAAAACTTGTAGGTAAATCTAATAAACATCACATCCAAAACACAGGTGAAAAATAAGAAGTGACAGTTATAGTTCAAATGCTAAACGAATCTGAGAACTCGTAGGTAGGTAAATCAAATGAACATCACATCCAAAACACACATGAAAAATAATAAGTGACAGTTATAGTTCAAAAGCTAAATGAATTGATCCAAATAAACTTTAGTATCAATAGAAAGAATAGATAAATTGTGGTTTCATATACACATCCAAAACACATGTGAAAAACAATAAGTGATAGTCATAATTCAATAGCTAAATGAATTGATCCAAATAAACTTTAGTATCAATATAAAGAATAGATAAAAATTATAAATTTGAATATATATATATATATATATATATATATATATATATATTAAAATATATATATATATATATATATATATATAAATATTATTAGAAAAAATACTTTAAACTATATTTAATTTTTTAATAATGTATAATAAGTTTTGGTTGACACATTTAAATCATAATTAATTACATTAATAATAATTAATATGTTTTGATTATTATACTTTCCAGTTTTTGTTAATTATTTTATAAAAAAATTTACATGCTAATATTAGATAAAGGGTGCCTCTAGAACTTACAATTAGAACCCAGTAAAGAAGCAAGCCTCGTGAAGAGGGGCGGCCCTTCTAGAAATCTGTTCCTCCTCTACAATGGGCGCCACCATGCATTAGATAAACTCAGCGATGCCGAGCTATAACTTACAATTAAAACCGAGGAAAGAAGCAAGCCTCGTGAAGAGGGGCGGCCCTCGTAAAAATCTGTTCCAATGTGGCCAGTTGTTTTCTGGATACGTGGAAGAAGCACGAATATCACTGCACACCAACATTCTTATAAACAAGTGAGCGAGTTGGCCGGAAAAATGGAGGAGAAGCAGACGCCTCAGATCTGGCGTTCCAGATAGTGCTATCATTCTGTATTGCTTCTCAAAAGAAACTACTTAGATTAAGAAGTTGGAGAGATGGAAGATAAACCTGAGAAGGAAATTGAAGGGATGGAAGATAAATCTGGGAAGGAACTTGGAAAGATGGCAGATAACCCTAACGGCATACCTCGACAGAGACACAAAGTACCATTGGATCCTGAGGGTACTACAGTAGTTTCATGGACGGACTTGAGAAATCAGTCCCAACAACAGAATGATTTTGATGACTCCCTAGATGATTCAGAGTTAGATGACGCCGATCACAGCGAATTCTACATCAAAGGGAGAGAGGATAAGCCTACCAAGGAATCCGACCCTGATTCATCTGCAGGTGATGCAATTTGTGTTGGGACATTAGCTCAGCAAGAAATAGAAATGAGAGAAGTAAATGTATCTAATATGGCCGAGTCTTCTGCTCCTGAAGCCAGGTTGGAGAGAGCATTTAAGGATTTAGTAAATGTTGTTGCAGAAACCCGTCCACGCGAAAATGCTGTCAGGAACCGGTTGCCCACTAAGTTTTATAAAAGGTTGAAGGAGGTGACCATCGCGCATCTTGAGGCGAATCGTCAGACATTATCTGTAGATTTTATTAAACATGTAGAGAGTATTGTAGGGGGTTTGATGAAGCGTGATACTCCGAGGGTTTACATAAACAATGTAGCTAGAAATCATGCCGCCACACATGCCGCTACACATGAGAGTCCTGAGGGCTAGTGCTGCAAAGTTGAATTGTAGGAACAATTATTAACATTTTACTTCAATGTTGATGTTGAAATGCTTCAGATTCATAGAGTTGAATTCAATCGTATACTCTTGATTTTAATTAGTGAAGCTATGCTGCAATTTGAATCAATATATAGGGAATAAATGAAGTTCGTTTTGAATCAATATATAGGGAATAAATGAAGTTCGTTTTGCAATTTGAATCAATATATAGGGAATAAATGAAGTTCGTTTTGATTATGTCAATCTCTTGCATTTATTATTGTTGTGTTATTTTGCTGACTTTTCTCTTTGGATGGTTCTTACCTGTTAAATTTGTTTTATGGTTTGGTGGTTCAGCCGACTCTTGATATTATTTCCTGAACAGACGAATGGAACTAGTTGTGCTCCATGCCCCAATTCGGTGACCACGGTAGAATCACTACAGAATGACAGCACTATCGTTCATTTCCTTGTGTAAGATATCTATCGAATATAGTGCTGTTATAATTTAACAAACAGAGATTCAGTACAATTCTTTTCTTAAAGGGGATTTGTATGCTTTATATACATTGCATGCAGAATCATGTGGGAAGAATCAGATGAGCCTGACATAGTTTATATGGAGAGGCTAAGGTCTTTTATGATCTGTAAATGTGAATTAATTATTCATGATGTAAATCATGTATTTTGATGTTGTGAAGGAGAAGCTTGGAATATTTCTTGTGGACTTCTCACCAAACACTTTCAAGTGTTGAAGACGTGAGAGGTAGGCGTTCTTATCCTTTTTGTGTTTTGGTTTATGTAAAAGATTCTTGAATGTAGGTAAAATGGTCGTTATGTGTATTACTTATGATGCATTGATCATTCTTTGTGTATTGGTTGAGTAGTTGGAGTAGGTCTTTCCCATTTTCTTGAGATTAGTCTATGTACTTGGGGTTGACTAGATGGAGACCCTAGTTGAGAAAATAATAATTGATGAGTATGAGTATGCACATATTTTATTAAATGAAATAGTTGAAGATATGTGTGTTGTGGAAGCTGTGATATATAATTTGCATTTTGTGGAGGTTATATGTGGTAGATTTTGTAGGATTATTTGTTGAATATATATATCTTGTTGGTTATTTTCCCCATAAGAGAATGTGTTCCCTCCCCCTTATGAAATTATTGAGAGGAATATTGTTTGGGTTTGGGGTGATGTTGTAGTTGTATTGTGTTGAATTAAATTATGTTGGGTTGTGAGTGTATAAGTTATTATCTATCTAATTAGCAATGTGATATCACCAAGCATTGGAGTGTATAGAATTATAGACTTAAGGTTGGGAGGTATCAGAGTCGTGATGTGATTTGTGTTTTTTTATCTTTCAAATTGTTAGATTAGACAATTACATGGGATATTTATTTAATTCATTTATTTAAGTTTGAATTTGTACCAATAGTTAAATACATTGTATGCAAAATCATTCTTTTCTTAAAGGGGGTTTTTACGCTTTAAATACATTGTATATAGAATCATGTGGGAAGAATCAGATGAGCCTGACCTAGTCTATATGGAGAGGCTAAGGTCTTTTATGATGTGTAATTTTATTTTTCTTGGATGTGAATTTATTATATTCTCATGATGTAAAACATGTATTTTGATGTTGTGAACTTTATTTTTGTGTGATGAGGAAATTATATATTTTAAATGTTGTCTTTAAGATTTCATGGGAGAATATTTTATCTCAAGTGTCAAAATAAAATTTATGTTTTTCAAGGTTTAAAGTGGTTTTAAAATGTTATTTTTATCTCATTTTGGATTTCTTAGGGCCCTAGTTCATAGGACCAGGGGTTAGGCCATTTTTTGAAGACATAAATGAAACAATATATTATTTTTGAACCCATTTCCATGTCCGTTTGTAAATGTGACGATATTTGATCATGTTTGGTCAATTCTAAGTTATAAGCATGCTTTAGATGGACATGTGGTAAAATCATATATGAGAAAAAAATTTCACTACCTTTCTCACATAATTGGGAATCAAAATTGAAGAAGAAATGGTACCATAAAGATTTCTCATATAGAGTAAGCAACATGCTTAGGGTTTTTTTGAAGATTAATTGAGGTGACAAACATCACCTTCACATTGAGATATGAAGTGAATAGGACTTCTATTTAATTTGTAATTTTAGATGAGAAAAGATATTTTTATTCATTTTTTCATTTGTGAAGTGTTAAGAGTGTTGTGAATTTAGAGAGGTGGAGAGATAGCTTAGTTGTGAAGGAGAAGCTTGGAATATTTTTTCTTGTGGACTCTTCACGAATCTACTTCAAGTGTTGAAGACTTGAGAGGTAGGACTTCTTATCCTTTTTTGTTTTGGTTTATTTAAAAGATTATTGAATGTAAGTTAAATGACAGCTATGTGTATTACTTATGATGTCTTGATCATTCTTTGTGTATTGGTTGAGTAGTTGGAGTAGGCCTTTTCCATTTTCTTGAGATTAGTCTATGTAATTGGGGTTGACTAAATGGAAACCCTAGTTGGGAAAATAATAATTGGAGAGTATGAGTATTCACATATTTTATTAAATGAAATATTTGGAGATATGTGTTTTGTGGAAACTATGATATATAATTTAGATTTTTTGGAGGTTATATGTGGCAGATTTTAGTGGATTATTTATTGTATATATATCTTGTTGGTTATTTTCCCCATAAGAGAATGTGCTAACTCCTTATGAAATTATTGAGAGGAATCTTGTTTACTTTTGTTATTTGGGTTTGGGGTGATGTTGTAGTTTTATTTTGTTAAATTAAATTGTGTTTGGTTGTGACTATACAAGTTATTATCTCTCTAGTTACCATTGTGATATCCCCAAGCATAGGGGAGGATAGAATTATAGTCTTAAGGTAGGGAGGTGAGCTCTCATTGCTCAATGAAAATGCGTCCCTTTCTAGATTATGTGTAGGTATCAAAGTCATGATGTGATTTATGTTTTTTTAATCTTTCAAATTGTTATATTAGACAATTACATGGGATATTTATTTAATTGATTTATTTAAGTTCAAATTTTCAAATTTGTAATAGTAGTACAAAATTTTATTATCTTGGGCTACTTGGCCAATTAATTTTTATATGGTCCTTTCCCTCAAACACTTATTTGATTCAAATTTGATTGTTTTTTTTTTTTTGAATTTGTGGCACACGTTAACTTTATTTTATTAGTGAAAATTCATATGGACTTTATCTAATGATCATTTCATCATTTTAGATTTATGTTTTCTAGGCCTAATATTTATTATTTATTTGGTACATGTGGATTTTTAATTGAATTACTATTTTCTATCTTGAAAAGTAACTCCTATTAGGATCCAAGGTGGTGGGAGAAGATGGTTTGGAGTATTCTTTAAGGTGTTATGGTTTGCAAAAAATATAGATAGATGAGGATTGTGTCTCCTTTTCTTAAGATTTATAGGGCTATACCTTCATTTTTTATATGATTCTAACAATTTTTGGTATACCCTTAAGGAGATGAAATTTGTTTAAAGCCACTAGAACATAGATGTTCATTTCATAACTCTAATATGACTAATTTTTTAGTCACACATCTTCATGTTCTTAAAGACCCTTATATGTGTTTTAGTCCTAAGTGGTCTAATAAGTTGCATTACTTGGATATCATTATATAACATGAAATAACATATTTGTGTTTATGCTCTAGACTTGAAAGGTGAAGTAAACATGTTTAATTGTCAACAAATTAACTTTTTATTACAATTAGGGGAGAAATATGATTGCTATATTTATGCATGGGGATAGTTCTTTGTTGTGATGTTGAAATTTTGGTGTCCAACATATATTATAACTACCAAGAAATTATAAGTTTCAATAAGTGTCATACAATGGTCTTATAGTTATTTAAATTCTAGTGTGTTGCTATGATATTTTCTTTATGTGACCCATGTGGTGTCCCATACACTAGATTAAGTTTTGGACACCTTATCTTAGTGACATAATATTTGTAGTGACTCATTATTGGGTAAACATATAGAGATGTTTTTTATAGCCTATAGTAGAAGAAACACCAAGCCTTAATTTTATGCTGACCTTCCTAAATTTTTAAAGGTCTCTCTATGAGAATTGATAATCATAATTTCTTGGAGAAATGATGAGTTAATTTCTTCAACATTGAGGTACTTCCAAGAGGAAGTCAAAATCCTATGGGGGATATTGTGAGTCTTCCCTTCCAATGAGAGTATTTTATGTTACAATTTGGGAAAATTTTGATATCATCATGGGATGTTTTATATTATGATTTTTTAATATGTTTTGGACATTTATCCTTGTTTCATTATATATATATATATATATGGGTTCACTTTAATCATGGTTATAATTATGTTATATGAATGAATAATAATTAATTAAATAATTTTTTTCTAGGTAAATTCTATTTTATAGATTAATTTTATTACTAGTGGTTTCCTTGTGTGATTGGATGGGATTTCACCATTAAATGAAGCTTCAAAGGATAAATTCAAACTTTATGCATAAAACCTTAGAAACTTAAGAGCATCAAATTAGACTAATAAATAGAGAGAAACAAAAAAGTGCCTAGAGGAGTGAAGATGTCCAAACAAGGTCTGAAAACCCTGAAAATGATTATTTCTAAATTGCACTAGGACTCATACACCAGGTTGGGAAATTTAGTACCAGTCTAGGGTTTTTGGGCAGAATTTGGAATCCCCTAGTGATTGGTCTAGATTTGTAGAAGGTTGACAAAAAGGGCATATTAGGACTCATATGCCCAGATAGTTGCAAAGTGTCCCAAAAAAGTGAAAGGTGTCGAGAAATTTTTTTAACTAAAACTTTGTAAGCCTCTAAATATAGATTAAATAAGCACTTTCTCATTGGTTTCATGTAAATAAGTTGGATATCTTGCTCTAAATCTAAGTTTCCTTGAGCCTTGACAACTTCTTAGCAGCTTTGATAACTTTGATAACTTTTGCAATTTTTCCTTAACAGGATCTTCAACCAAAAACCTGAAATTGCACATCAAAGAAGAGAAAAATGTTGTTTTGTTAGGGAATAGGGGTTTTCCTTGGTCAAACCCCATTTTGGTAAATAAACCTTAAGATGAAATGAAATAGAATGAAGGAATGATGAATGAACAAATGCAACGTTACAATTGACGAAACCCTTGAAATGAAGATTGCAAACTTATGTGAAATGGCTCCAATGGATGTGTATCTTGATTCTTGATCTTGGTATGAGATAATGTCTTTGAATGCTTGCTTGAATCATGTTTTAACCTCTATCACAAATGTTAGCTCACAAAAACACATGATGCATGAAGACTTTGACATGATGCCTGAATCTTGAATGTTGCTCCAAATACTTGATGATTTTCTCTTGAAAGCTCTTGTAATCAATCTTGATCATAATCTTTGCTATAGGAATGCTTGCATGAAACTTCTAGGTGGAACTAGGTGAAATGACCTTGTATTTATAAAAAAAATCATGCCAAATTTCTTGAAATTACTACACTACAAGCCAACATCAAATCTAGGATAATAAAATCTCACCAAGAATTTGAATTAAAATAGGTCCAAGTTAAAGTGGGACTCATATGCTTGTTGGGTTATATGAGTCCCAATGGATAAAACCTAGGACATAGATTTCTAGGAGTGTCTTATTCAATGTGCAATTTGAAATCAAGTCCCAAGATCTGGAACACA
The DNA here is from genome assembly GCA_007258455.2 of Sequoia sempervirens. Classification (NCBI taxonomy): domain Eukaryota; kingdom Viridiplantae; phylum Streptophyta; class Pinopsida; order Cupressales; family Cupressaceae; genus Sequoia; species Sequoia sempervirens. The sequence goes on along the minus strand of VDFB02377020.1, from coordinate 59,229 downwards.
TAGCCAAAAACATTGAATTATGATTGGCCATTTATTAAATGTTAAGATTATCCCCAAAAAAATGCATTTAATTAGGCTTGTGGATGTAAAATAAGACCAATTAGAGCATAAAGAAGCCAAATTTTAATGAAAAGGGCCCCAAAATTAATATGAATATGAAAAACATAGTACAACACCAAATTATGGCATCACTTATCTCATTTTTTATTAATTTCCAAATTAAGTGAGGAAAATTGGGATACTTTTTTTGTCACTACATTTAGCTCCCACTTTAGTGAGGGGATGACCTTGCATTATACTCACACTAAAGTAGATGAATTCACATCAATAGGGGTCCAAGTGTACAAATGCTAGTGAGATAGGATGACAATGATCAAGATAAATTATCAAGCCCCCAAGATCAAGATCCTATGGAAAATCAACATAGGCATAAAATGAAACACACGTGAATGATGTATGCAGCAACAACAAGATACCAACATACATTTCCAAAGACATAAAGAAGAAATAAAAAGAAAACAAACAAACAAAAGGGGTGGATCAAGCCTTGATCGTCTATCTAACACAATATGGATCAAGCCTTAGTTTTTTGTCCAAAAAATGTTTACAAGTGGAACACGATGTCCACTATGCAAAAAAAATGCATGCTCACATGAGCTAGTGGAATTCGGTATCCACTAGGTGATCCTCCAGTGAGACACATACGCACACAACTGGTATATGCCCACATAGACAAGAAAGTGGCTATGGGAAATTCATGCCTAGGTTAGCTCCCATACGTACTAACCATACTAAAGCTATACCTCCTGATAACTTTGATAAGGTGCCACAAAATGAAACTTTGAGCTTATGAACAACATGCAAGTAAATATTTGTTCAAAAGGACTTTGCTTAGTTCATGTAAGGTCTCTTCTTAGGTAAAATCATGCCTAATGTCTCTAAGAGAGGACAAATCAAAGAAATATCATGCTTTCAAAGGAAATCAAACCCAATGACACCACCAAGAAAAGGATGCATTGCAAGAAGAAAGAAAAATCACACAATGAAACATGAGAAATTTCAATGTATGCCCCCACTCTAAAGTGATTTCTAACACTGTTCTTGTGAGAAATCTACTTTAAAGTAGCTAATGAAGAAGACATGAGAGCTTATTCGAAAAGCCCTATGCCAAGTCAAATGTTCTCGAATGAAACTACATCGTGAATAAAGGGTTGCCCCCAAAATGTACTACTAAACATTGAAAGAAAAGTAAATAACATGCAAGCTAACTTAAGGCATATCATAACATCCCAAGCTTTCTTTTATATATACATGGAAGGTGGTCAACTAGCCAAAAGATACAATGACAAGAGCCATACAAGGACAAGGCTACCTAACCCCTTTCCCCCACTTAGTGCAAGAAAAGGATGATTTGAGATGATTGATGAGAAACTTGAAAATTAGTATCATTTAGAGGAACTAGGTGCTTCAACACAAGGAAGAGCACCACAATCCTTAATCTTTTTAATTTTATTACTCAAAACTTTAAATTCATTAGTAGAATGACTATGAACTCTATGATATGCACAAAATTAACTCTTGTAGTAAAATTGCTTTCATGTTCTTGGATGGACGGATATCAAACGATCATGGAGGAGTCTCGACAAGATACTCTCTTGGTCAAAAGGAGAAGATGTTCCTTTATTTTTCGACAAAGATATCTATTGCTTAGTACAAGGTTTCATAATTACGCAAGACTCTATAGGTTGCAATATTCTCTTCTCTTCCTGAAAGGATGTTTCCTAGTATAAATAAGTGGTTAATTCATATTGTTTCTCCTAACACGTTCTAGCAAGCATTCAAAAATTCAAGTGATCAAGCATTAGATAATTTCAAAGGCATTCATAAGGAATTTCAAGGCATATTTCAAGTGTTTATTGCTGCAATTCAAAAATCATATCATCATTTCAAGGGTTTAGTGTATGCATTCATGTTTTTGAGATAAAGAGGTGGATGTAGAACTGAAGATCTATTTACAAATATTGCTCACATCATCCTAGATCTACATTCTCCATGGCCATTACATGATAGTTTGCATTTTTTTTTACAAGATATCATCCAAGGTGATATCATTTACATTATTTCATGTTCATGGTTCAATTTCCTCATTTCATCATTTGGTTTAATTACCTACAAGGGGTTTGACTGAGGAAAACCCCCATTAACTAAAACAACAACAATTTTTTCTACCCTTGAGTGTGTTTTTGCATATATACAGGTTGAGGATCAAGTTGAGCAAGATTTGGAGCAAAATTTTCAAAGTTGCAAAGTTGCTAAAGTTGCCATTCAAAGTGCAAGATCACGAAAATAGCTCTACAGAGTTGCATACAAGCTTCTAGAACTTGATAATAGTGAATTCAAGAGTGTAGACATCAAGGAACATGATCTTGAAATCAATTTTCCAAAACCCTAAAACCACCCATTCACCACTGAAGGAGAATGAATCCTCCATAGCTCAAAAATGACTTTTTAGCCAAGTACACAAATTTTTATGCTCTAAAAACATCCCCCATAGTTTCTATAATAGTTAGGTTTCATTTTTGGTTGTTATTAGCACGTTATTTTACATAATTTTAAGTGTAGGGGCCCTAGAAAAATAAGTGGTAGATCCTCTTGTTCAGGCATTTGGATCTACCCTATTTTTCCCCTATACATTTATTGGTGAACCTAACGTATTCAACATTGCAATTTTCTAATTTTTAGAGTTTTTCATTGCATCTTAAGTTAAAATATTGCATCGATTGTATTTATACTTGCATTTAATTAAGATATCATTTAGGGTTACTTCTTTTGCATTGAAATTTTGCATATCATATAGGGTATAGATTTGCATTGTTTTGCACTTCTTAAATCTGAAAATTACAAAAAAAAATCACTCACTTTGCATCTCATTTATATCTCATTCAATTGCATTTGAAAATAAAAACACAATTGCATTTCAAATTAGGCCTTTCATTTCACCTTTTCATTGCATTTTTGCATTGTATTTCTAGAAAATCTGAAACTACATTTCACTGTATCAAATGTGGAACTAAAAGATATAACTAAGAACTTGAAAATCATTTAAACATAGTTTAAAAATACCTAACCAAGACCCTTTCACCTTTACTAGTGAATAATTCCTTGATCAAGTCTAACCTGAACCTCCTAGCAACTGAAAAAGAATCAAAACTCATTCTGAAATCCACAGAAAAATCTCACAAAAACCTAACCAGGACCCATTTTCTCTTAGCTACAGATATACATTTCTAGGACAGTAAAATCTCAATTTTTAGCTTCTGTTTGGTGCTATTATCTTGTTGTTTTAGTTTCCTGATTTGTTGTTTCATCAATTTTATTGCATTTAGCTTAAATTGATTCATTTTAGTGTATTGTTAAAAGTTCAAAATTGCATCAAAACATTTCATTTTTAGCTTATTCCATTGTGTAATTAGTAAATTGCATTGCTTAGATTCTAAAAATTGCATTTCATTCTAGGTTATTGCATTGTCCCTTTGCTATTCTAGAGTTTGCACACTAGGGTTGTAAAACTTGTATGAGCTTTACAACTTGGTCTACTATTCACAATACTAGTATAAGACAGTTTTTTTTTTAGACTACAAGAATCGGGTAGCACGAGCCCCTATAAACTGTAGTGCGCCTAGTAAACTTTTTAACGTGACTGGTGGCGTTGGCACGACACGCCCTTCGATACCATAGGAGTGGGGGAGACTAGACCTTGTGACCAACCTCCTACAATAGGAAAGATTTATCCAACCGAGCTAGGGCCCCAACCCTATTATAAGATGAAGTTCAAGGCTCATGTCATCCCACAATATCTCACTCATCGTGGATCTTGGGTTTCCTAACTCTCTTTTTGATAGTGTTGAGAATCAACCCTCCATGGCTCATAGTTTTCATACTTCATTACCCGTGACTTCACCTCTTACAATCAATGTCCTTAACATTACCAACACCATCCTTACCATTACCACTTCCACTCAATCTTTAGGGTCTACTCAAAGTCAAGGTGGAATTCCAATCTCATCCTCCATGATACCAATATACATTTCTACATACACCAGTACACAACCTACCACAACATTCCAACCTACCACAACATTTCAACCCAAAACTACAACTCAACCAACCACAACAGTCATACCTACTAGCACCATATACACTTTCATATGAATTCTCGTAGGAAATGCTTCAAACACAATAATACCTCAACAATCCACCTTCAATAACCTACAATTCAATAGCCCTCTGCATACATACACTATACCACCTTACTCCCCTTAACCTTATAACCAAAATGACCCTCTCATTAGTTCACTTTTGCAAACCATGACATCCCTTCAACAACAAATGGCAACATTACAACAAAATAATAATGGTCAACATTTGCAATACATCAAGTCTACAATTTTTTCCCTCGACATATTAAGAGAAAAATGTCACAAGGAATAGAGGTCCCTTGATTTGAGAAATATTTTGGGAAAGGAGATATCATAATCCATGTTTCCACCTTCACAACCTTGTGTAGTGATTTCATTTTTGAGGATAAACTTTTGGCTAAGTTATTCCCTAGATCTTTGAAAGATACTTCCTTAGAGTGGTTCTCCTCTTTACCAAAAAATTCAATTGGTTCATTCAATGAACTGATTGATGCCTTTTATAACCACTTCCATATTCACATGGGTCCCAAAATGACCCTTGCTGATTTAATGACATGCAAGCAAAAAGAGGATGAAAAAGTGATTGATTTCATAGGAAGATACCAAACACTATACTCACAAGTGAATATTAAGATTCTTGATGCCGACCTTCAAAGAATTTTTTTTTTCCAATTTACAAGATAAAATCCAAATAAGCCTTGAAATTTTGAGGTTTCCATCCTTCACACAATTATGTTTGGCCCTTTGTGACCATCAAAACTTGACTGGTGGTTGTGATGTGAAAAATCCCCCTAGTCATCCTAAAAAGTCTAAATCCATAACTCAAAACAATTATCAACCATTCAAGAATCAAAATAAGGGATTTTTACAATTAAATCAAACAAGTCAACAAAACAATAATCAAGTGGTTGCTATAAAAATGACAAGTCTTTTCGAGGATAGAGAGAGAGAGAGAGATTTCACTCCTTTACCCAATACCCTTTACAATATTAGGGTGCAAATTTTGACAAAAACATGATTACCTTACCTCCTGTTAGAGAACATGACCCTACTATGCCATTGACCAAAGGATTTCAAAAAAATTCTTGTTGTCATAACGATAAAACAAATGGATGTATAGTACAAAATATTGTAAGTGTTTTAAACATCTTGTGCAAGACCTTATTGATTCTAATCATTTACCAATTAGAGGTGTGAATGATCAAGGAAACAAGTTTGTAGCTCTTCCTAATCAAAATTTGTAAATCTTTACAAATCCCATTTTGAAGCATAATATTTCATTTGTCAAAGCTAATGAAATGAAGACTAATGTGATGAATGTTGACATGAATGATGATAATATGAATACCATTGAACAACATCCCACGAATGACATGATAGAATTTATTGAAGCTAGACCTCATAAGGGCTTAACTAGATAAACTCTTGACATTGCTTTCTCACAAAATGACATACCTAAACATGCACCTAATGGTCCTCTTTACATAGCTGGTAGAATCAATAATAAGCCCACTAATGGGATATTGATTGATCTCGTCTGTGGAGATGATCACGGAAGAATTCTTATATGTGCATGAGCTATAAAAAGAAATATATGATAACCCAAAAGCACATGGATCAAGAAACATAATGGATTTTCTTTCCCTACGATAGGCTTGCTAGATCTCTCTTTAAAAGTGGTATTGAAAACATTAATAGTCTCATTCTCCACCATCCCACAATTGGACCAATTTTGTGTGAAGCTAGGATATCTATGGCTTCACTCTATGAATGTCATTCCTTCGGTTTTGTATAAATGTCTAAAGCTTCCATTTGGAAATGACATCTTCATTGTGCATTATAGGAGATTCCTTCTTGCGTCGGCAAAAGGGAATTTTTCACTAGATTACTTTTGGCCTAAGGTTATGGAACCTATCAAGCCTCATGAATAGTTCTTTCTAAAATCATATAAAAAATTCAAGGAAAAGAAAATAGTAGAAATACCCCTTCAAAAAATGCCTCAACCTATGGTTGAACCAACCATCCTTGATGAGACAATGATTGAACCAAAAACACTTCCAAAAATAAAAGAACAATCTATAGAACAACCTCTTGCAATTTCCCACAAGAGAACATGAGATAATACAAAAAATCCCATTGTCCCTCCTAGAGTCAAACAAGTTTACAAAATAAAAGAGAAAGAAGTTGAGAAACCTCCTATTTTTTCTTCTAGTCCTCCTAAGGAAGAGAAGGAACCTATGATTGACAAACCCACTCTTACATAAAAACAAATTGAAAATAAAATGAAAATAAATTGAAGTGCTAGAGAGAATACACATAGACGTCATGCTATATATTGCTCGTAGATTGCAAACTCAAGAAAACAACAATAACATAGAAAATCAAAATCCGAACATACCCAAAGCAATGCATGATGACTCACAAGATCCTCACCGCAACATAAACAAGAATATTGTATGGAAATTTCTATTTGACCTCCTATTGTGATTAAATTAGATGATGACTTTGACATTGCAAAGATTGATGAACAAGTGCATGATGAGTTGAATGCATTATTTTCTTCTTCCATGAGCCTAAATGAAAAATATCCTAAAAAGATTGTTGAACTTGGTGCATGTCCTAGTTCGACACTTGATGTTGTCCCTTTGGCTAGTTCTCTGCCTTCCATTTATACCGACTGAGATTGGGAGGCAGATGACCTACTTTAGGTTGAATCACCTATGCCTTACTAGTATTTTTCTTTTTCATTTTTCTTTATATGATTGCATGTGTGTAATGTGATCCCCCGTGGCATTTTGTTTGATGTTCCTCTCTCTTTTTTTCATTCTTCTATATGTACCTTCATTTTTCTCTATGTTGTAATTATCTTTTTCATTTTTCTTGTGTTTTCCTTTTGGGGATGATGCAAGGCGTTGATATATTTATGTCTCTTCCATGTTCACCAAAATATTTTTCTTTATGTTTTATGTCTTTTTTATGTTTCTTCCATGTTGACCCAAAAGGTTTTCTTTTTTTTCACTTTCTATGTGTCATTCTTCTAGTTCTATGATTATTTGGGGAACGATGACATTTCCATGCTCTATGACAACATTGTAGCACAAACATACTGACGCCAAATCCATGTAGATCCATTATGTGTTTGTGGGGGCAACCCTTCCTTCCTATTTCATGGCATAGTTTGCTTCAAAAATATATGACAACATAGGGTTTTCCAAGGAAGGCTCTCATGTCGTAGGATAGAAACATTGGATACTTTAAAGCAATTTCTCACAGTAATTGTGTAGCAACCACTTTAAAGTGGGGGCATACATCGATGACATCTCTTCGAAAATTTCATGGCATGATTTTCCTATAGATCCTCCACCTGAATGTGAATGGAGACTTCAATTTCTTTTAAGCAAAAGTCTTATTCTTCTGCCACCTTCAAATAGGTTGGTTATTCGCACACACAACTCCAACATACCATATTGCAAATATCATCGTATTCTTGGACATCAAACTAAAGACTGTCAAACTTTGAATGAAATACTAAAAAAGTATCACTTCACGGACACTAACTTTTTTCCTCTCATCCCTTAAAACCCCATTATCCTTTCGTGCCATAGTTGTAGAATTTCCCATTCTCACTACTGCATGGTCCTTTCTCATCACTCATCTCAACTCATTCTTTCTTTTACACTTTATGGGAGGCAAGACATTTCTAGCCTTGTCCTTGTCATGCATTTGTTTGTCTCTTAACCTTGTTATTCCTTTTTTCACTTGTTCATCCAAGACTGAGAAAACAATAACTTCATTAATGGTTGACTTACATTTGTATTGCTTTTCTTTTACATTTTCCTTGTTCTTTTCATGTGCATATTGTATTCCCCTATATCGTGTGTTTGATGTTTCCTTCTCTTTGTACACTTCTTCTATGTGTATCTCTATTCTTCTATTTGTCATGATTTTACTTTTTGATTTTGTTTTGTGTTTTCCTTTGGGGGTAACGCAAAGTGTTGAGAAACCTTTTATCTCTTCCATGTTGACCCAAAACCCTCTTTTTCTTTTCCTTTTTCCTTTTCTTGTGTTTTCCTTTTGGGGATGACGCAAGGCATTGAGACCGAAATGTCTCCTTCATATTGACCCAAAAGCTTTTTCACTTTTTTTTTGTCTTTTTTCTTGTATTTTCCTTTTGGGGATGATGCAAAGTGTCGAGACTGCAATGTCTCTTCCATGTTGAATCAAATCAGACTTTGTTTTTCCTTTTCTTTTGCTCTCTTTGTGTCATTCTTCTAGTTCTATGTGCTTTGGGGAATGATGACAGTTACGAGCTCTTTCATAAAAATACATTGCAGCAACGAACATACTGACCCCAAATCCATAGATCCCTTATGTATTTGGTGTGCTTTCTTTTCTGGGGGGAAACTCCCTTCTTTCTTTGCTTTTCCTTTCTCCTTGACATGACATAGCTTAACTTTGAAACATATGACTTGGCATAGAGATTTCTGAGTTGGATCTCGTGTCTTATTTTTCTTACTTTTCTTTTCTTCTCTACTTTCAAGTAATTTCTCATAGAACGATGCGTAGCAATTCCTTTAAAGTGGGGGGCATACATTATCATTATTTCATTTGCATTCTTAGCGAAGCCTTATCATTTACGTGATGCATTTTTCACTTTGTGGATGACATTGGGTGTGATGTCCTTCATAAGTGTGATCTTTCTTGGCATATTGCATTCCTCTTGGTGGTTTGATGTGATGCACTGCATCCCCTAAGTTGTGAATATACTATTATTTGATTGGTCCTCTTTTGGAGACATTAGACACAATGTTCCCTAAGTGACTGACCTTACATAAACTAAACAAGACTCCTTTGAACATATTACACATGACATTTTTACACATAACATTCTTATTTAGCCACCTTGTATAACACAACTTGCATGGGCCTATGGAGTTGTCTTATTTGTTTGGCCACCTTGCATAACACAACTTGCATGCTTGTGGTGCCATCCTATTTTGAAACTTAAACCAACATTTTCATTTTCTTTGGATTTTTCGCACCTTGTTAAATTTATCGAACAGGTATAGCTTTAGCATGGTTGAGCAAGAAGCCCAACTAGTGGCACGACTTTTCCCCATAGCCACTTTTATGTTTGTTTGTGAGTGCATACCAACTAGTGTATGTATCTTACTTCTTGGTCTTTCTCACCCCGCGGACAACTAGTTTCGTGGCCCCAGAGTGAGTACACATTCTCTTTTTCAAACAATCAACCTAGATCCCTTTTCACAACTAGTTAGATTGATGATCGAAGCTTCGCTCAAATACTTTTCAACACTTGTGTGTTCCTTCAATGTCCTTATGCTTTTTTTTCCATGGGATCTTCATCCTAGGGACTTGATCATCCTTCTTCTTTGTTGTATTCCATCTCGATAACATAAGTGCATTTGAACCCTCTTCTCAATGTTCATGGCTACTTTAGCATGAGAAAGCAAGTTTCTCTCACTAAAGTGGGAGCTAAATGTGCCATCGAAAAATGGACCCTTCCCATTTTCATGGACTTTTAGGTCTTGTTTCATAGTGTTGGAGCTATGTTGCTTTGAAATTATGATGTATCTTGGCTTGAAGATGCTTATTTCGGTGCTAAAATCCAAAGAACGACGTCTTGTGAAGGTGTTGTGAAGTGTTGTAAGACATTTCTACATTCTTCTAGACTCTATTTAATACAATTCACCTAAAAACCACCTTTTCATTCATTAACAAGTCCTATATTTTGAAGTGTTGTAAAGTCTTGTAACAAGATTTCACACTTTTATAGCCATATTTTCACTATTTACACCTTTCTCATGCTTTATTTTGTCTCTTTATGCTCTCATATGCTTATATTAAGTGTATTTTTGGGTCCTATCCCAACAAAAAACATTAAACACAACTTTATTTCTGACACTTGGTTGTGGGTCCCAGGTGGGACTCATTCACCAAGGGTGGTGAATGAGTCCCCCTTGGCCCTAAATTCAAAATATTTCAAAATTTCTTTCAGGATTTTACTCAAATTCACTTCATATTGGCCTGTGATGAGGTATGAATGGATACTAAGGCACAATATTTGTATAAATATGTGATTTTAACCTCATTTTATAATTTCCAACCATATCTACACATTCAAGCATTCAATTTCATATCCATTCAAGCAATCAAGCATTTTGCATCATCAACTCAAGCACTTTTGAGCAGCCATTGACATCACTTTAGATTTACAAGATCAAGGATATTGTAAGTTTTTAATTCTCCATGCTATTCATTTACCATTTCCTTTGCATTTCATTCATTTCTATTGGGTTTGATTACCAAAGTGGGGTTTGACCAAGGAAAACCCCTATTCACTAACCCACCAACATTTTTCACATTTGCATGTGTCTTTGCAGTCTTTGTTTTGCAGATTTGAAAGGTTTAAAAGTGTTGAAAAGTGGATTTCAAGCCAATTAGGCTTTTCAAATCAATTCATGATCTATTCAAGCAATTTAAGTGACTTTTGGCCTATTTTCTACATAATTGACCCCAACAACCTGATATTTAGTCATTTCTAGATCTGGAGAAGCAGTGTTGACCTTTGAATTTTTAGAAATCTTGGGGAGGACTAATTTTCCACCCTTGGAAAATGACCTAAAATCTAGAAATCTTCATTTTGTCAAAAATCAACTCCCGACTGTCAGAAATCAAATTTTGACACTTTTCCACCAGTCAGAGGACTGATTCACCACCCTTGGGGAATGAGTCCCCCTATGAAAAATCAAAAATTTTCATCAACATTCTAGACATTCTAGAAAGCTCAGAAATCATCTAGGTGCACTCAGATCTAACCTTGTACCTTTTGTTCTACATATTTCTTTCTATTTCTTCATATTTCATAGTAGTTTGCATATCACACTATTTTTTCAAACATAGCTTAAATTGCACTTTTGCATTCATTCTAGATCATTTTAATCAATCAATTGCACTTAGATTAGTTCATTTACATAATATCACATTGCAAACATCCTAATTTGAATGAAACATAATAATTTTAAGAGCCTTTAATCTCTCTTTCTAGGTGAAAACCCTAGGAAGAGAGCCAAGCATTTCGAGTTCCTAAAATCTATGGTTCAGCAACAAGGTGTCTTATATCATTTTTTGTTTGCATCAGTTGTGGTATTGTTGATTGGACTCATATTTGGCCTCATTGTAAAGGAGATAATTATTTCATATTCAATATATAAGTGATATTGTTGTTGGGTTTTTCTCCCTCGGGTGGAGGGTTTTCCCTGGGTATATGCTATGTCTATTTGTCTAATTTTGAATTAAAATCTGAATTTTATATCTAATCATAAAAACTAACATAGTATCAGAGCCAGGTTTAAGAAAGATTGTGATCAGATTTCTCATAAGTGGTGCTTTCATCCACTCTTATTCTCATTCTCTTGCATCTATCTTATCGTCAAGATGGTGAACGAGCTCAAAATCGAAGATAGACTTGAGGGTGCATCAAACTTCACCTCTTGGAAGTTTAGAGTAATGCACACTTTGGAAGAAAATGAGTTAGTTGAGTTCATGGAGGGAAAATTTCCCAAACTATCTGATGAGAATGAGAAGTCTCAATGGAGAAAGAATTGCACTAAGGCAAAGAAGATTTTGGTAGACTACATGAAGGACCACCTTGTGCCAATCATCTCCAAGTTCAAGACAGCAAGAGAGATGTTCAAGACCTTGGAGGAGATGTATGAGATCAATAACACAAGCAGAGCTCTTACATTCAAGCAATAGCTTCATCATATCAAGATGGAAAAAGGAGATTTTGTCATCACATTCTTCATGAAGATCACCGAGTTGAGAGATCTTTCTACCATTGGGCATATTGTTGATGACAAGGATTTGGCTATGTTGGCTCTTATTGGTCTTCCTCGATCTTGGGATATATTCATCCAAGGTATTAGTAGGAGATCAAAACTTCCTAAGTTTGATCACTTGATGGTAGATTGCATCCAAGAAGAATCACGATTGGCTGCAAGAGGCATTAGGAAAAGTTCTACAAATGAAGACATTCATGTACTTATCGCTCAATCTTCGAAGAAGAAAGAAAAAGAAGGGAATTTTTGTGGGCTATAGTGAGTCTTCTAAATCCTACCAAGTCTAAATTCCAAGTCATAAACTGATAGAGATCAATAGGGATGTTACATTTGAAGAGGATTTTTCACTCAAGAGATCCAAGGGCACTCACATGGAGATAGACAATGAAGACTGAGAGTCTCCTCAGAATATGGAAGTTGACCATACTCATAAGATTTAGGAGGAGGCTACTGATCTTAAAGAAGATGATATCTAGTTGAGCCTTTGGAACCTACTGATGGGCCTACAAACATTGTGATTGGTCAAAAGAGACCTCTTTGGGCCAGGAAAACAATGCAGGAAGCAAAAATATTTGTAGCCCCGCGAGGAACATTCAAAGAAAGCAAAAGGCCTCACAAGTTTTCTAGCTATGTTGCATCGATGAGTCAAATCATTGAGTCAAAGCCTTCTAGTTTTAAGGAAGCTACTAGTTAGCAAGTATGGAGATATGTTATGGCTGAAGAGTATCAGTCCATCCTCAAGAATGATGTTTGGGACATCGTACCTAGACCAAAAGGAAAATTTGTTGTATTTTCAAAGTGGCTCTTCAAGATCAAGCATGTGGCTGATGGGAGGATCGATAAGTACAAGGCTAGGTTCGTGGCTAGAGGATTCTCTCAAAAAGAGGGAATACACTATGAGGAAACCTTTGCTCTAATTTCTTGCTATACATCTGTCAGAACTATCATTTCTATTGCAACATCTAAAGGATGGAAGATACACCAAATGGAGGTGAAGACAACATTTCTAAATGGTGTAATTGAAGAAGAATTGTATATTGAGCAACCTGATGGATTTGAGGTTCATGGGAAGGAGTCCCATGTTTGCATATTGAATAAGGCTTTGTATGGCCTTAAGCAAGCTCCTCGTGCTTGGAATGAGAGAATTGATAGATACCTGATGAGCTTGGGCTTCTCCAAGAATGATGTTGATTCAAACCTATACTTCAAGGTAACTGATGGCAAAGCATTAATCTTTGATCTCTATGTTGATGATTTATTAATTATTGGAGAAGATTGCCTCATTATCAAATGCAAGGAGTTAGCTTCTGAATTTGAAATGAAGGATCTTGGATTCATGCATTACTTCCTTGGTTTAGAAGTTCGGCAGAGGCCTAATGAGATCTTTCTGAATCAAGGGAAGTACACTGTAGAAATTTTGAAGAGATTTGGTATGATGGATTGCAAATCCATGTCCACACCTATGGAGACAAATTTATAGAAATTAAAGGAGGTTGCATCCAGTTTAGATCTGGTAGATCCTACTTTGTACAGGAAATTGATTGGATTGTGGATGTATCTAGTCAATACAAGACCAAATATTTACTATGTAGTAAGTGCACTTAGTCAGTTCATGTCTGAACCAAGGAAAATACATCTTGTTGCAGCAAAGCATATCCTGAGATACTTGTGTGGAATAGTTGGGTATATCTTGAGATATTCTTCTAATGTGGACTTGAGGTTACATGGTTATTCTGCTTTTGATTGGGCAAGGTGTGTTGTTGATTAGAAAAGCACCTCTGGATGTTGCCTTAGTTTGGAATTTGTGATGATATCCTGGTGTAGCAGGAAGCAGTCTTCAGTGGCACTAAGCACCGCAAAGGCCAAGTATATTGAAATTTGTGTGGCAACTTGAGAAGCGGTGTGGCTTCGGAAGCTCCTTGAAAGATTGTTTGGACAATCAATGGAGTTGAATGTCATTCATTGTGATAATAAAAGTTGTGTGAAGCTCTCTATCAAACTAGTGTTTCATGAAAAAATGAAACATGTTGAGATCAAATACCACTATGTCAGAGATATGGTATTGAGGAAAGCTATCTAGTTGAATTACATCAACACTAATGAGTAGACGATTGGTATTCTCACCAAGCCTCTTTCTAGAGTAAAGTTTGTGTACTTTCAAGACAAGCTTGGTATTATGGAGAATGAAGCCCTAGCTGAGAGGGAGACTCATCTTTAGTGATCATCTATGATTTTATTTAATGCATTTTTCTTTGTGAGAGAAATTTGAGGTGCAAGCCCTTGTTTAATGCATTTTTCTTTGTGAGAGAAATTTGAGGTGAAAGCCCTTGTTTCCACCCTCTGGGAGTAGCCATGGTGGATATCATGTTGAGTGACTCCATGAAAACATCATGTGAGAGAGTCCATGATGATTTTCTTGTACCTGTGCTTTTCACCCTCTAGGAGTAGCCATGGTAAATGTATGATGAGATGACGACATCATGTTGAGTGATTCTATGATGGGAACTTGTGCACATATACCATACATGGGAGTATCCATGGTGGTTGATTTCACGTTGAGGTGATATGTTCCTCTCCACATATGGGTGTAGCCATTGTGGATGTCATTTCATGACATTGGTTAGCTGGAAGTATTCTCCCTACCTGAGAGGGAGTGTTGGTGTTGGAGCAGTGCCAGGATTTTCTTCCAGCCCTGATTTCTTTGTATTAAATTAAATGAGTAGCATCTCAGCTATTTAATTTAATAAGGCATCCATTGATGAAGAGGCGTTTCACTTTGTATATAATACAATATTTAATGATTGTGAATAATTAAAAAATGAGACTGACTTATCTCATCTGCCACCTCTTGGAGTCACAACAATTTGATCAAGGCCAACATGATGTTCTTCAAGGGACGCATTTCTTCTCCTTTGTATTTATATTTGATTATCCTTCATTATAATTTATTCATATCATAATTTCGAGTTTGTGTAAGATCAAAGTTCAAGCAAGTGTGAATTTCTCTAAGAGCAGATCATAGTCTAAAAGGAGGCCAAATTTATCACTAAGGGAGTTTGATATTATTAGTAGCAAGGTGTCTTATATCATTTTGTGTTTGCATCAGTTGTGGTGTTGTTGATTGGCCTCATATTTTTCCTCATTGTAAAGGAGATAATTATTTCATATTCAATATATAAGTGATATATTGTTGTTGATTTTTTCTCCCTCAAGTGAAGGGTTTTCCCAAGGTATATGTTGTGTCTATTTGTTTGATTTTGAATTAAAATCTGAGTTTTATATTTGATCATAAAAACTAACACTAAGTTCCATCTCCTAAAAGGTGGAACCCTATTTCTATTTAATCAATACTTCATTCACTTCATTAACAACATTTATATGATAGAAAAAAATCAATTCATGAAATATAAAATATACCATGACCTTGATCTCATAAATTAATCTATAAAATAGAAGTTACCTAGAAATAAAATTATTTAATTAATTATTATTCATTCATATAACATCATTATAACCATGATTAAAGTGAACCCATATATATATATATATAATGAAACAAAGATAAGTGTAAAAATCAAAGCTTCACAACATATTAAAAAATCATAATGTAAAACATCCCATGACGATGTCAAAATTAGTCCTGAATTGTAACATAAAAGTCTATCATTGGAAGGGAAGACTCACAATATCCCCCATAGGATTGGGAATTCCTCTTGGAAGTACCTCAATGTTGAAGAAATTAACTCATCATTTCTCCAAGAAATTATGATTATCAATTCTCATATAGATGTTTAAAAATTTAGAAAGGTCAACATAAAATCAGCTCTTGGTGTTTCTTCTACTATAGGCTATAAAAAAACATCACTATATGTTTACCCAATAATGAGTCACTACACATATTATTTCACTAAAATAAGGTTTCCAAAACTTAATCTAGTGTATGGGACACCACATGGGTCACATAAAGAAAATATCATAGCAACACACCAAAATTTAAATAAATTATAAGACCATTGTATGACACTTACTAAAATTTAAAATTCTTGGTAGTTATAATATATGTTGGACACCAAAATTTCAACATCACAACAAAGAACTATCCCCATGCATAAATTTAGAAATCATATTTTCTCCCCTAATTGTAATAAAAATTAATTTGTTGAAAATTAAACATGTTTACTTCACCTTTCAATTCTAGAGCATAAACATAAATATTTTATTTCATATTATAGAATGATAGCCAAGTAATGCAACTTATTAGACCACTTAGCACTAAAACACATATAAGGGTCTTTAAGAACATGAAGATGTATGACTACAAAATTAGTCATATTAGAGTTAAATGTAATGAACATCTATATTCTAGTGGCTTTAGAAAAAAATCATCTCCTTTAGGGGATACCAAACATTCTTAGAATCATAGAAAAAATTAAGGTATAGCCCTATAAATCTTAAGAAAAGGAGACATATCCTCATCTATCTATATTTTTTGAAAACTATAACACATTAAAGAATACTCCAAACCATCTTCTCCCACCACCTTGGATCCTAATAGGAGTTTCTTTTCAAGATAGAAAATAGTAATTCAATTAAAAATCCACATGTGCCAAATAAATAATAAATATTAGGCCTAGAAAACATAAATCTCAAATGATGAAATGATCATTAGATAAAGTCCATATGAATTCTCATTAATAAAATAAAGTTAATGTGTGCCACAAATGCAAAAAATAAAACAATCAAATTTTAATCAAATAAGCGTTTGAGGAAAAGGACCATATAAAAATTAATTGGCCAAGTATCCCAAGGTAATTAAATGTTGTACTACTAGTAAAAATTTGAAAATTTGAACTTAAATAAATCAATTAAATAAATATCCCATGTAATTGTCTAATATAACAATTTGAAAGATTAAAAAAATATGAATCACATCATGACTTTGATACCTACAAATAATCTAGGAAGGGATACATTTTCATTAAGTGATGAGAGATCACCTCCCAACCTTAAGACTATAATTCTACCCTCCCCTACACTTGGGAATATCACAATGGTAACTAGACAATTAATAACTTATACACTCACAACCAAACATAATTTAATTCAACAAAATACAACTACAACATCACCCCAAACCCAAATTATAAAAGTAAACAATATTCCTCTCAATAATTTCATAAGGGGGAGTGAGCACATTGTCTTATGGGGAAAATAACCAACAAGATATATATACAACAAATAATCCTCTAAAATTTGCCACATATAACCTCCAAAAAATCTAAATTATATATCATAGCTTCCACAAAACACATATCTCCAAGTATTTCATTTAATAAAATATGTGAATACTCATACTCATCAATTATTATTTTCCCAACTACGGTTTCCATCTAGTCAACACCAATTACATGGACTAATCTCAAGAAAATGGGAAAGGCCTACTCCAACTACTCAACCAATACACAAATAATGATCAATACATCATAAGCAATACGCATATCATTTAATCTACATTCAATAATCTTTTACATAAACCAAAACACAAAAGGATAAGAAGTCCTCCCTCTCAAGTCTTCAACACTTGAAGTATATTGGTGAAGAGTCCACAAGAAAAAATATTCCAAGCTTCTCCTTCACAACTAAGCTTTCTCTCCACTTCTCTAAATTCACAACACTCTTAACACTTCACAAATGAAAAAATAATAAAATTATCTTTTCTCATCCAAAATTACAAATTAAATAGAAGTCCGATTCACTTCATATCTCAATGTGAAGGTGATATTTTTCACCTCAATTAATCTTCAAAAAAAACCCTAAGCATGTTGCTTACTCTATATGAGAAATCTTTATGGGACCATTTCTTCTTCAATTTTGACCTCCCAATTATGTGAGAAAGGTAATCCAAAATTTTCTCATATATGATTTTACCACATGTCCCACTAAAGCATGCTTATAACTTAGAATTGACCAAACATGATCAAATATCATCAAATTTACAAATGGACATGGAAATGGGTTCAAAATTAATATATTGTTTCATTTATGTCTTTTTAAAATGGCCTAACCCCTAGTCCTATGATCTAGGGCCCTAAAAAATCCAAAATGAGATAAAAATAACATTTTAAAACCACTTTAAACCTTGTACAACATAAATTTTATTTTGAAACTTGAGATAAAATATTCTTCCATGAACTCTTAAATACAATATTTAAAATATATAATTTCCTCATCACACAAAAATAAAGCTCACAACATCAAAATACATGTTTTACATCATGAGAATATAATAAATTCACATCAAAAAAAAATTACACATCATAAAAGACCTTAGCCTCTCCATACAAACTAGGTCAGGCTCATCTGATTCTTCCCACATGATTCTGCATACAATGTATTTAAAGCATAGAAACCCCCCTAAAGAAAATAATGATTTTGCATACAATGTATTTAATTACTAGTACAAATTCGAACTTAAATAAATCAATTAAATAAATATCCCATGTAATTGTCTAATCTAACAATTTGAAAGATAAAAAAACACAAATCACATCACGACTCTGATACCTCCCAACCTTAAGACTATAATTCTATCCACTCCTATGGTTAGGAATATCACATTGCTAACTAGATAGATAATAACTTATACACTCACAACCAAACATAATTTAATTCGACGCAATACAACTACAACATTACCCCAAACCCAAATTACAAAAGTAATCAAGATTCCTCTCAATAATTTCATAAGGGGGAGTGAGTACATTCTCTTATGGGGAAAATAACCAACAAGATATATATATATTCAACAACTAATCCTACAAAATCTGCCACATATAACCTCCACAAAATGCAAATTATATATCATAGCTTCCACAACACACATATCTTCAACTATTTCATTTAATAAAACATTTGAATACTCATACTCATTAATTATTATTTTCTCAACTAGGTTCTCCATCTAGTCAACCCCAATTACATGGACTAATCTCAAAAAAATGGGAAAGAACTACTCCATCTACTCAACCAATACACGAAGAATGATCAATACATCATAAGTAATATGCATAATGACCATTTAACCTACACTCAAGAATCTTTAACATAAACCAAAACACAAAAGGATAAGAAGACCTACCTCTCAAGTCTTCAGTACTTGAAGGAGATTGGTGAGAAGTCCAAATGAAAATATATTCTAAGCTTCTCCTTCACAACATCAAAATACATGATTTACATCATGAGTAATAAATTCACATCAAAGAAAAAAGATAGACCTTAGCCTCTCCATATAAACTAGGTCAGGCTCATCTGATTCTTCCCACATGATTCTGCATGCAATGCATTTAAAGCATAAAAACCCCCTTTAAGAAAAGAATGTACCGAATCTCTGTTTGTGAAATTATAACAGCATTATATTCGATAGATGAAATGAACGATAGTGGTGTCATTCTGTAGTGATTCTATCGTGGCCATCGAATTGAGGCATGGAGCACAACTAGCTCCATTCGTCTGTTCGGGAAATAAAGCAGATGAAAACATTGGATATGATAAACCTTCTTCGCTGGTGGGAGCGGAACTACTTTCAGAATCAATAGAAACAATATCAAGAGCTGGCTGAACCACCAAACCATAAAACAAATTTAACAGGCAAGAACCATCCAAAGAGAAAAGTCGGCAAAATAACACAACAACAATAAATGAAAGAGATTGACATAACCATGCACAGAGACTCAAAACGAACTTCATTTATTCCCTATATATTAAGTCAAATTGCAGCATAGCTTTACTAATTAAAATCAAGAGTACACGACTAAAATCAACTCTATGAATCTGAAGCATTTCAACATCAACATTGAAGTAAAATGTTAATGATTGTTCCTACAATTCAACTTCGCAGCACTAGCCCTCAGGACTCTTATGTGCGGCGGCATGTTTTTCAGCTACCTTTTTCATGAAAACCCTCAGAGAGGTACACGCTTCATCAAGCCCCCTACAATACTCTCCACATGTTCAATAAAAACAACAGATAATGTCTGACGATTCGCTTCAAGATGCGCGATGATCACCTCCCTCAAACTATCATAAAACTTCTTGGTCAACCGATTCCTGACAGCATTTTCGCGTGGACGGGTTTCTGCAACAACATTTACTAAATCCTTAAATGCTCTCTCTAACCTGGCTTCAGGAGCAGAAGACTCGGCCATATTAGATACATTTACTTCTCTCATTTCTATTTCTTGCTGAGCTGATGTCCCAACACAAATTGCATCACCTGCAGATGAATCAGGGTCGGATTCCTTGGTAGGCTTATCCTCTCTCCCTTTGATGTAGAATTCACTGTGATCGGCTTCATCTAACTCTAAATTATCTAGGGAGTCATCAGAATCATTCTGTTGTTGGGGCTGATTTCTCAAGTCCGTCCATGAAACTACTGTAGTACCCTCAGGATCCAATGGTACTGTGTGTCTCTGTCGAGGTATGTCATTAGGGTTAGCTGCCATCTTTCCAAATTCCTTCCCAGATTTATCTTCCATCCCTTCAACTTCCTTCTCAGGTTTATCTTCCGTCTCTCCAACTTCTTAATCTAAGTAGTTTCTTTTGAGAAGCAATACAGAATGACAGCACTATCTGGAACGCCAGATCTGAGGCGGCTGGTTCTCCTCCATTTTTCCGGCCAACTCGCTCACTTGTTTATAAGAATGTTGGTGTGCAGTGATATTCGCGCTTCTTCCCCGTATCCAGAAAACAACTGGCCACATTGGAACAGATTTTTACGAGGGTCGCCCCTCTTCACGAGGCTTGCTTCTTTACTCGGTTTTAATTGTAAGTTGTAGCTCGGCATCGTTGAGTTTATCTAATGCATGGTGGCGCCCATTGTAGAGGAGGAACAGATTTTTAGAAGGGCCGTCCCCCTTTTCACGAGGCGTGCTTCTTTACTGGTTCTAATTGTAAGTTCTAGAGGCACCCTTTATCTAATGCATGTAAAAAAATTTATAAAATAATTAATAAAAATTGGGAAGTATAATAATCAAATGTATTAATTATTATTAATGTAATTAATTATGATTTAAATGTGTCAACCAAAACTTATTATATATTATTTAAAAATTAAATATAGCTTAAAATATTTAATTTTTTTTTTTAAATAATATTTACAAATAAATAAATATTTTTCATTTTTTTTTCAAATTTATATTTTTTATCTATTCTTTATATTGATACTAAAGTTTATTTGGATCAATTTATTTAGCTTTTGAATATAAATGACTATCACTTATTATTTCTTATATGTGTTTTGGATGTGTATATGAAACCGCAATTTATCTATTCTTTATATCGATACTAAAGTTTATTTGGATCAATTCGTTTAGCTTTTGAACTATAACTGTAACTTATTATTTTTCACGTGTGTTTTGGATGTGATGTTCATTAGATTTACCTACCTACGAGTTCTTAAATTCATTTAGCTTTTGAACTATAACTGTCACTTCTTATTTTTCACCTGTGTTTTGGATGTGATGTTTATTAGATTTAGCTATGTGTGTTTTGGATATGATGTTTATTAGATTTACCTCCAAGTTCTCAAATTCGTTTAGCTTTTGAACTATAACTATCACTTCTTATTTTTCACGTGTGTTTTGGATTTACCTACGAGTTCTTGTATTCGTTTAGCTTTAACTATCACTTCTTATATTTCAAGTGTGTTTTGGATTTGATGTTTATTAGATTTACTTATGAGTTCTCAAAGCCACAAAATATCTATTCTTTATATTGACACTAAAGTTTTTCTACATAAATTCGTTTAGATGTTGAAATATAACTGTCGCTTATTATTCTCCGCATGTGTTTTGGATATTAAG
The DNA here is from genome assembly GCA_007258455.2 of Sequoia sempervirens. Taxonomy (NCBI): domain Eukaryota; kingdom Viridiplantae; phylum Streptophyta; class Pinopsida; order Cupressales; family Cupressaceae; genus Sequoia; species Sequoia sempervirens. The sequence goes on along the minus strand of VDFB02377020.1, from coordinate 37,308 downwards.
TTTATTATTAGATATACCTACGAATTCTCAAAGCCACAATTTATATTTATTAGATGCACATTCACACATTCTACAACATAAAATTGAGATATTATTATTATATATATTTCATGCTACAAAATAATGAAAACTTATTAAATATGATTTCTTCTAGTACACATTTCTTTATATACTCTAAAATTTTAACTAGATTTTTTCTATAATTACTTCAAATTATTTTTTTGTCATACTTTACACTAATTACTTTTATTTTTTATTTTTGGAGGTTTCCACTTTTCAAATTAATGAAAATGAAAAGTAATTATTTTTAATAGTATCAATAATTTTAAATTTGAGATCTTCCATCAAATTTAATTTGGACTTATTATATATTCTATATAATGTTAGAGTTCATTTATATTCATATAGGTCTTAGTTATTTTTGTTATTTATAATGTTTAAAAATAATAATTAAAAGTTGTCCTAGGCCTCCCAACACCATTTTTCTTCATCAATCATCTTTCTTTCTTAATAATAAAATTTATTTAATTATAGAGGAAAGGGGGCATTAGTGAAGTAAATAAATAAATAAAATTTATTTAATTAATCACAAATGAATTAATTAAATAATTAAAATTATTTAATTAATAGTAGAAATGTAACATTAGACAATAATCAAATAATTAAAGTTATTTAATTATTAAGGAAGAAACAGGATCGATGAAGAAAAATAGTGTTCACGGGCCAGGACAATTTTTAGTGTCTATAAATAGAATAAAATGAATTCACCTCCTGACCTATGAATATCCTCATCTAGCTTTGATACCATGAAATAATCTACAAAATTCAAGAATAGATAATAAGAATAATGAAAACAAGATTGCATAAAGTTGACCAATGAAATAGATCAACAAGACATACATGAATAGGAATTATGGAGGCACTTGACCTCCGTGAAATCAAGATATGAATCCTCACTCATGGAGTGGTGGTGAGCTTCCTACAAAAAACATAGGAAGTTGTGTCAAAAGTGAGTCGAAACATTTAAAGACACATGTCTACATTGACACCTCACTGAGAAAGAGTCAATGGGATGCATAAGTAAGCTTAAAGCCCTAACAAACCCAATGTGAATACTAAATTTCTTTGAATAACCTTTTTGTTTACAAGATTCTAGTGTTTTATGTCTTGAAGGTTGTAGGCACTTTCAAGAGGTTGTAAAAATCAGAGTTTTGAGGAGTTTTTTAGTAGAAAAAGACATCATGGCTACATTTTGTAGTGTAAAAAAATGTATTCCTTTACATTTTCACACTTAATTTTGGAATAATTAATGTCAAATTGGGCCTAGTGTTGCCTTGATCTATGTTGTAATATGTTTTACATATTCACATTAGGTTTAGGTCCTTCTTAAACTAAATGGACCTAATTACGTCTTATATAGGGTGTTGTAAAGTATATCTTTACACTTTCACATTAATCTAGGGCTTTATTAATTAATCAATTTTATTTATCCCTTAATTGTCCCTATTTTGCATCCACGAGCCTTATTAAATACATCCTGACACATATCAAATAACCAATCATAATTCAATATTTTGGGACATGTGTTCTAGATCTGGTGATCTAGGACTCATATGCCACCTTGGGTGTATAAGTCCCACCTTGGACTTGGGACCTAATTTTAAATTGCACATTAAACAAGACACTCCTATAAATATGTCTCACATTTTAGCTACTGGGACTCATATGCCACAACTAGCATATGAATCCCACTTAGCTTAGACCTATTTTAAATTCAAATTCTTGGTGGGATTTTATTCTCCTAGATCTGATGTCAACTTGTAATATTGTAATTTCAAGAAATTTGGCATAAATAAGTATAAATACAAGCTTTTTTCACTTATTTTCACCTAGAAAGTTTACAAGTGGAACTAAGCAATCAAGATTCAAGCATTTGAAGACTTCACAAGAGCATTATAGAGTATTCAAGAGCATTTCTAAGGCATTCAAGGACAAATTTGTGGAATATTATTGCAATAATTCAAAACCCATTATCATGTCAAAGGCTTGATGCATCATGCATGTGCTTTGGAGTGAATGTTGTGATGTATTGTTCAAGATCAATTCAAGTATTCAAAGGCATTATCTTTCATCAAGAATCATGATCTACATCCATTGAGGACACTTCATGCTAGATTGCAAATTTACATTCCAAGACATCATTCAAGGTATCATTGTTCATGTTTCATGTTTCATGTTCATATTTCATTGTCTCATCATTAGGTTTAATTACCTAAATGGGGTTTGACTAAGGAAAACCCCTATTCCTTGATAATCAACAAGTTTTTTTCTCTCTCTACATGTGTGATTACAGATCTAGGTGTTTTGGAGCTTGAAGATCCTTTGAAGATTGAGTTGCAAGATTGAGGAAAGTTGTCAAGTTATCACAAGGTTTTCATTTTCATGAAAAGTCACCAATAGACCCAAATTCAGTGTTTCAAACCCTGAGATCTAGTAGAAGAGAAGCTACAACAAATCACTAGAGGATATCAAAGTTTCAAAAAAACCTTAATACCAGGATTGAAACACCACCTTGGGCATATTAGTCCCAGTAGAACACTTTTCCTAGACTTTAGTGGATTCAAATCAGTCACTATGAGATTTCAATTTTTGCCCAGAAACCCTAGTCTGGGACTAAATCACCTAGCTTAGCATATGATTCCCAGTGAGCTTCAAAATTCAAAATTTCAAGGTTTTGAAGCTTTTCTTGAACTCATCTCTCTTCTAGGTCCCCTCTATTCATTCTTAATTTGTTATCCTGATTTTCAGTTTCATTTCTCAGGTCACTTAGTTAGGTTTTGCATAATACTTTCATTTCTTGTCTTTCCAAGCCTTTGCTTGGTGGTGAACCCCAAAGTCTTTAATCACACCCCTAGAACACCTTATTGAGATCTTTTTCCCTCATTTTCATCCCTAGATTGAGATCTCTAAGGATTCCTTGAATGAAACTTGAAGGAAATTGGTGGAGCCCTAATCCCCCTTTAGCTTTATCTCCCAAAATATAGAGTGACCATTTTCTTCATTTCATTTTGGTGAACCTGACTTTAGAACATATTTTTTCTAATTTGGAGTGCATCACAGTCCTATATCTATTTTACATTAACTTTGCATTAGGTCTTTCATTAGTTAGTTTGCATCTAGGGTTTCTAAATCTTGCATTAGTGAAAGTGCATATAGGTTGCATTTTTTCATCTTGCATCATTGAATTTCACTTAAAATCTATAATTGCATATTATCTAGACATCAAATGTTCAAAATAGAAAACATAACACTCACTTATACTTTTCTAAATTTGGTGCAAAAACCCTATCAGGGACTCATATGCCCCTCTAGGGGATTTAGTCCCAGTACAAGTTTTTTTTCCCACTTTCTAGGAATTATGTGTTGTGTATTTTTTAGCATTTGAACCCTTCAAAAACCCTAACTAGGACTCATATGCCTCTTTGGCTGAATTAATCCTAGATCATACCTAAAACTACCTTTTATAGCATTAAAAACATCATTTGTGTGTTAATGTTTTCTACTATTAGTTATCTGTTTTAGTTTTTTGAGTTTTTATTTCGTTGATTTCATTAAATCTAGCTTAATTTGCTTCATTTAGTATATTGTCAAATTTCAAAATGGCATTTACAAAATTTCATTTTTAGATTGTTTCATAGTGTAATCAGAAAATTGCCTTCTTTAGAGTCTAAAAAATTGTACCTACACATTTCATTCTAGGTCATTACGTTGCATTTTATGTCTCTTTCCATTTTGAGTCTGTATAGATTACTTTGCACAAATGTTAGTTTCTATCTTTTCCAAGTTTGTAAATAAAAACTTAGTCAATAAGCATGTTAGTCATTCTTTCAATACATTTCATAACTATGAGAGTCTCTTAGTGGAAGAAAGTGAAAATGATGACACTTTCCTTAAATCTACACCCCCTCTTATCTCTCCTATTTGTGAGAATGATGTGATAGAAGAAGATGAAAGCATAGAAAATCTTGATAATCATAATTTTGCTTCTCCTAATACCTGTCCTACATGTGACGAAGGTATTTCTATTTTAGAAGATGTGCTCATTGAGAATCATGACATTGTTGAAAGCTTATCTCCTACATTGGAAGATTAACTAACAAGAATCAATCATCAAAACTATATCCAAAAAGATGAGAAATGACACAGAGCATGAGCATATGTGAATAAAGAGTAAAATATAAGATAAAGGCCACCTGGGCATAGTCTAATACATTTCTTCCTTATATTACTTTGATTTGATAAACAATACAAAATATGTTAAGGTCAAATAACCTATTCAGACATTTATCTTGAAAATTGATTACAACTAATATATGATAACACAACTTCTATAAAAATCTTCTACCATTGGAGAGGCTCAAAAATTCCCTTTTATAGGACAAGGGAAGTGAATAAGAATAGAGCACTCTCCACATATTTAAAAAAAAAACCCCAACAAGTGGAAATAAAAATGTTTCCCTATGATCCTGACAAAATCAGATTTTTCCTAAAAATATCGAGCAATAAAATTTGAGTTGCTTCATTCACGATAACCATGCATCAACTTGTTGAGTTGAAAACCTAGGAGCTGCGAAAAATCTTCCTTGATAGAGGAAGAATGTGCAGTGTCATGAAAAACTATGATTATAAAAATATGATCTAATCATCTACAAGCATTGGCAAGCGATATAGAGTGGGCATTGGCATCTACAAGGCTTGGAAAAGGCCAAATATGTCTACACTTGGTACCGTTCTTTGAATATGTCATTCCTGACACCATAGGATCTTGCATGACAAAATTTAGGCTATGTGGCACAATGGAAATTTTTCCTTCAAAAATTCCTCAAGCTACTTAGTGAAAACCCCACGAAGTGATCACATGTCTCACCCCATGCCCAAAAGTGATACAGTATTAAAATTTGTGCAACCACTATGTGGCACGTTTGTGAACTTTTGGTGAAAAATAAACTCCACGACCTTTAGTAAATTGCACCAGCATTACACATGGTGGGGGTTGGCAGTGGAGAACTTGAAGATGGAAAAGATTATGGGGCCACAAAGCTAAAGAAAGCATATATAAAAACACATAGAGCAAAGGAAAGCTCTACAGTCTTTGGAAACTCATAGGGGGCATGCACTTGTGGAGGCATGAACCTAACAAAAGAATAAACATAAAAGAGGAAAAAAGAGACGTGTGATCCTCAGAGCCTAAGGAACATAGAATGCAAATACCCCCAATCTATATTAGAACATAGAACTAGCACATATAACATCTTGAAATCCTAGTCTAAGTTGAGTATCTCTTTAAAAGAGACCCACCCAATCTTTCTTGTGCAACTCCAATGTGAAAGTAAAGTCAAGCTAGTGGAAGGAGTATTACTTCAATCTCTTACATGCTAGGAAATGGGATCAAGGCTTGGAGGGTTGGTTGATCTTGTTGTTTTCCTTTTAATTCCTCCTTGATCTACTTAGTTAATACTGCTCCATTGGGCAGGAATGGAGAAAGTAGACCCATCTGAACCAAACCTTTGAAATCTTCCCTCATCCTATTGACCCTTTTTGTTAATGCAATCTAGTAATTTATACCCCTTTGGGTAGCCTAGCTATAAAGTATAAATTCATTTAATTTCTTCACATCTGCTCTTCTATCTCATATCCCAATGCTTGTTAGAATCTGCTCAATAGCTTTATAGATCTTGATAATTAAGTTCTCTTATTCCATAGACCAGGGAGTGACTAAATGTAAGATTTGATCAACTACAAGACCAATCATTGCACTAAGATCATGTGCATATTCCATGAACCTTAGAGAAGGTCTTATGGATGCCATTGTGACCTTGATCTTTTCCTAATGGGTAAAAGCAAGAAGTTGGGTACACAAAGAGGGGAAATTTTGTGCAAAACAAAAAGTTTTGCAAGAAACGCGTACGCCTTTTCAAACAAACGTATACGCATTATGGATCCAGTAACTGAGCCTAAATTTGAATGTGTATGCATTCAACTTTGGGTACACAAACTAAAAACACATACGTGTTATGAAATGCGTACGTGTTTCATGATTTTATTTTTTTAAATAAGTAACTGTATTTCATTTTTCCTCACCATTTTAGTCCACACTAGAGAAGAACAGAGGATATCACATACGCATTTCAAAGGCCTTGATTGAAGAAAAATTTGACTGCCACCTCCTCCCATCGACACAACCGACCTCGTCGACCTCCAGGTTGGTTGAATTCTTCCTTTTTTTGCTTTATATCTTGTTTTTTTGTTTTGTAATTAGTATTCAGTTATTGTTTGTTTAGTTTGTTTTAGTTCAATGTTTTATAGTTTTTAATTGCATTTAAAAAACCAAAAATTTCAACGAAACAAAGAATGTTAAATTGTAAATTCAAAACCATAAAAACTAAACCTAAATTGGACACATTTAACTTAGAAATAAAAACCCTAGAAACCCTAGGTTACAAAATTTACATAGGTCCCTAAAAACTAATTTACACAAGTTAATCCTTGGACCTAAACCCTAAAACGGGCTATTTACCCTAAAATGTAAACCTAAACTCCTAAATTAGGGCTCCTCAAGGAGGTTTAGATTACATTTTTTATTTGACATAACCTTCTTTGTATGATTTTTACTCACTCATGGTTCTTAGTTTATTTAGGGTGGAAGTGATAAAAAGTTCAATATTAGGGGCATGTGATATAATAGAAGAGGTAAAATAAGGATGTGTAGTAAGATTTGATGACATAGCATGTAGGGAGGGATCACAAATTATAGTCCATAGGCTAGGTACACTTTGGTATGTCGTTGATGATCCACACAACAATCAATGAAATTCATAATTGACTAATAAAGGAGGTACAAACAATCAATTTATAGATCTATATATTAACCAACAAATTGATTTAATTATAATATGTTCACATAATATAAATTTGATAGCTAATTTTATCTCAAAAAACTTCATGATTGCATAATTTAACTTGAGAAAGTGTACCAGTGAAGTAAAATAATGTACTTAATGTGAAACTATATGCTTGATTTAATAAGTTTATATATTGAATGATGCTAGTTGATATGAGCATGTAATCACTCTATATCAATGTTAATAGCTTATATAGTGTACATGATGTATTCTCTTAAAAAAACATAGAAATGCAAGTCATACTTGTTAATCTAGACTATGTGCAATATGGATAGAGCTAGACACATAAATGTTGTTAAATCAAATAAATATTAAAATGTGAAGCATGAATGATTTCTACCCATTTCTCGTATTTGGATGAGATCCTTTGTGAATTATGTAAGGATGCATTATGATTATATTTAAGCCTTAATTTAGAGGATGTTATTCATAAGATCTATATGTTGTGTGTAATCTAATTCCTATTTTAACTCTCATGTGTAGTGGCATTGTTCTAGATTAGGAAAACTAGATGTTGTACTTTCTCTAAACTAGTGTATCAAAGCTAACTTGTAGCATGAAAATTTCAATAGAAAATTCAAATTAATTTTTTGAGAAACTTGATAGATGATTCATAAATGCAAGTAAATTCTATAACCAAAGGTTTATTTTCTAATATTATTTATTTATTGAATTGATCAATTGATTCCTCACTTAGTGGCAGTTAGGCTCTTTTTTAAAAACCCATGTGTCTAGAATTTATATAAATATGAAGGAAGATTCTATGCCATAGAAAAGTTTCAAAAAATATATGATTAGAAAAAAAGTTGGGTCTAAATCACTTTAGATCCCCTTTTCCTTTTTAAATCATCCAAGAGTACTTAGAGATCCAAATAGGTTCAAAATCCATCGCAATTCAACAACTTAGTTATAATTGAAATCTAAAATTCCTAATTGTTGATATATTGAAGCTATTCCTAGAATGTCAGATTTTTTTTCAAAGCACTAAGTTTAGGTGGTAGGGTTTATCATTTACTTGTAAAAATTTATTCATGTTCTTCTATATGTTTTCATGTCATCAAATCTCTAAATCTAAACCCTAAACCCTAAAAGTATTCATTTTGTTGTAGGACCTTAAAATGAAATTTGGTTGCCTTAGGCAACTCCACCAAATTTTATTCCCTTAAGCCATGGAACATTTTGTCCTAGGACCTTACTAGACATAGATCCCCTTAAGCCATCCTATCACCCTAAATCGTAAATCTATGTCTTAAGGGGTCCTAATATGACATTTCTTAAGGGGATCAAAGAAGTTCTCAAAATTTGGTGAATAGAGCTCAAGCTCATCTTTGTTTATTTTGTACATTGCAATAGGTCACTAGCATATATCTATGTGTCCCTTTGAATGTATTCTATTAATTTTTCATTCTTATCTTTAGTATTCTTTGAAAACAATGAATGAGATTATAAATTTTAATGTTAGTGTTAAACTTATAATTTCTTCTTAACTACTTTGTCCCACTATAGAGAACTTGTGTCTCTTATCATGAAATTTGAAAATTTAGATAAATCAATTTATGTCCTCGAATTTAATTAAATTTTATGTCATACTTGATTAATACATCTATTCATTTTGGTGTAGGACCTTAAAATGAAATTCGGTTGCCTTAGGCAACTCCACCAAATTTTATTCCCTTAAGCCATGGACCATTTTGTCCTAGGACCTTACTACACATAGATCCCCTTAAGCCATCCTATCACCCTAAATCATAAATCAATGTCTTAAGGGGAAATTTGACATTTCTTAAGGGGATCAAAGAAGTTCTCAAAATTTGGTGAATAGAGCTTGGTCATTCATCTTTTTTTATATTTTTTACATTGAAATTAGGTCACTAGCATATATCTATGTGTCCCTTTCAATGTCCTCTATTAATTTTTTATTCTTATATTTAGTATTATTTGAAAACAATGAATGAGATTAAATAAATTTTAATAAAACCCCATAATTTCATTTCTACCCTTCATATTAACAACCCCACACTGGACTCAATTTAATGTGTGTACATGCTATGAATTTTTAATGTTATTTATTTTTTAATGTTATAAATCGAATGGTCTTCAAATGAAATATATTTTGAATTTGTGCATGTTCAATGTGATTTTTAAATAGCTTTCAAATTGTGTGCATTATTTAATTAATTTTTTTCAATATATATTTTTTAATTATTTAACATGCAGCTACCATATCATTGCTCACATGGATCCAATGTTTAATTTAGAGGATTTTATGCTGATCAAGAAATTACTATAGATCCCATACATCTCAATCCACCACATGAACAAAACCCTAACACACCTCCACATTCTCCACCGCCTAACCCCCCCACCCCTCCTATAGTTGATCAAGATCAATTACGAGAGAATATCTGAGAAAACCTCATTTTCATTCAAGGAAATATAGATCTCATAAAAAATGAGCCTAGAGTTCCTCCCCATCTCACACAGTTTGCATCTATGATGCAAACTATTGTCAATTTTGCTTGATCTATTGATGCATACCTAGATAGGTTCCATCAATGGATAGAAGAGAGGAGAAAATTCTATGCAAATGGATTGTCATATAAATAAATCAATGACCTAAAAATTACCAAACAAGCCATGTGCCAATATTTTATTAACCCCCAAACAAACCAAGCAATTCCACCCATGAAAAAATGAATTTCAATTTTATGGTGTAGGAACCTGCAAATAGCTGCGCATTTTTGGGATAGATTGTGGATGGTGTATGATACTCCACCACATGGCAATAGTGAGGTTCCCTTATACTTTTTGAGAAAGTTATGGGCTGAGTTTGAGTTGGGTAAAAAACCCAACTATTTTGATATGAGGTCATTTCAAGGAGTTGGGCATGGCATGCCCCAACATAGACTAGGAGCACGTGTCAATCCTTAGTGACATGCTCCAATTGCTCCTATTGTTCTTCCTCCTTCTCCTAGTGTTTCTGCTACATTTCAGTAGCAGACCATGTTATCAACATTAGGAGCATTGATTTCACTTTCAGGACAACTCACTCAGCAGACTACACGCATGGAGGCTCGAGCTATAGGGATACTCAGACATCCACTTCAGGTGACACAGATGCATCTAGGACAGGGTCATACTTGAATTTACTATATTCTCAGGATCGTCCTACATAGGTATGTTCATCTTTTGAACTTAAATTTAATTCAAGTTTGAAATGTGAAAAATTCATGTAAATAATAACATCAAATTATATATATAATCTAATATTAATTCAATAAGTGTTTGGTGTAGACTCCTGATCATGTGATGCCTGAAACTCAATATGATCATTTTGTGTATATGTCGAGTGTCGTAGATCTAGGCTCACCTTTTGGATAGGTACTTGAACCAATATATATTAAATAATTTGTGTGGATATGTATCTAATTTAATTTTAATTTGTACACATGTGTGAATTGATATATTATATCAAGGGAATATGGCAAATTCATCGCCAACAATTCACCACTGGAAAATTCACCACCAACAATTCACCATGGGAAAATTCACCACCATGACAAATTCATCATGGGAAAATTCACTGCCATGACAAATTCACGACCAAGTAAAATTTACCGCCAACAATTCATCGAAGCAAAAAATTAACCGCATTAATGTTTTTTAATATATATTTCAAAAAAATTGAACTTTTAAAAAAAAAAAATTCACTTGTTACAATAGAATTTTTATTTTTAAAATATTTTTTATGTTTATTTTGATATGAAAATTGTGCACTAATTTTCATAAAAAGTTAAAAGAAAAATAAATTATTTACTTTAATTTCTACTTCAAATATTATTTTATTTTTCCATGTGTTTATTTATATATACAATCTTTTGCTTTTGGGTGTGTTCCTTTACTTTATACAATAAACATAAAAAAAAAATATTATACAATATTGTATAATGAAACAATGGAAAAAATATATTTTATATATAAAATATTATATATACAATTTTTTATTTTCCTGTGTTTCTTTGCACAAATATTAAAAATATATATTTTTCCATGTGTTTATTTATATTAAATTATTTTTTTATTTTTTATTATCATAAATTTTCCATGTGTTTATTTATGATATTAAAATTAAGTTAATGGATTTATTTTTAATTTTTATTATCATAAAATATATCGATTTTTTTTTTATCATAAATCAAATTCTCTAAATTTAATACATTAATTTTTTATTATCATAAATCAAATTATTGTTTTAAAAAAAATCATTTTTTTTGAAATGTATATTAAAAAACATTAATGGCGGTTAATTTCCCACCTCGGTGAATTGCTCGCGGTGAATTTTACTTGGCGATGAATTTGACATGGCAGTGAATTTTCCCATGATGAATTTGTCATGGCGGTGAATTTTCCCATGGTGAAT
>VDFB02377020.1:0-25826 GCA_007258455.2 Sequoia sempervirens | reverse complement strand
GGAAGATTTCCATGGTGAGTCATAGGATCATTGGCTTGGGTACTTGTATGTCAAGTAGAGAGGAAACAAAATGAGAGATAATGCTAGTATTTACCCTATACTCATCCTCATATTCTATGCAATCCATCCCTAGTATCCACTTCATTGCTATAATTTCTAAATAATGCTTTTTCTTCATCATGCATTTCAGACACCTCCTAGAAATTTCACCTAAAAAGGTTGCTTGCAACTTATTGCTAGTAATCCTAATTGGAGTATTCATTTCACCTATCTCTAATCCCAACTACCAAATACAAATTCTTCCCAATTACCAAGTGCAATTCTACTATTGTCTTTAGGTCTATTTATAGAAATATCCAAGGTACATGTGTGCAATAAGCATGATGTTGATTAGGTATTAACTCGAAAATCCTATCAAAAGCCAACTCGAAAATCCTGCCAAGAGAAAACTTGAGAATCCCACCCAACTATGTTTGCTGTGTACGAATTATCGCATGTGAGTTAAGGAGTTATTAATTAGCTAAAACCGGTGGCAACCCCAAGTGATCATCCTCAAGGTCAAGTGCTAATGTGTCACGCTGTGGGCATTTTTATTTCTCCAAGGATGAACTCAAATCTTTTTTGTGTGCTCATTATGATTTTGGCCTAATCATTCTTTTTAGGTTATTAATTGCAAAGCATGCGAAAGATTTTGTATGCCTTCAATCACTAGCTTAACTTCTTAGGAAAGGGAATCATAGGACATAATGACTAATCACCATTATGAATTATTGTATTTTCAAAAGGAAAATAATTCATTTCACATGAAAAAAAGAGTTGGCAGTACATGCCAAATTTATTGTAAGAAGGAAACCGTTGTCTACAACTCCAAGTCGAGAAAAGGCTAAGTGTTACATGCAAAAGAACATTACTGTGAATAGTTTTTTGAATACGCTATTCATCTCTAAGAGCTTTGAGTGTAATTTTTTTGAAGAACCTAAGTGAATTATAGAAAGTTTGAGCATTGCAAAGGTCCAAAAAATCTTGAAATGGCCCAGAATCCTTAGATGGAATCATAAAGAGAGGTGAACCAAGGATGTTTTGATGCCATGCATGTGGCACTAATGGCTAATATTTTCAGTGATGTATCTTATGCTTCGCTTGGAATACCAAGGAAGCCAAAGTGGGTCCACACGTGGGCCATGGACAAGAAATATCACAAGAACCAAACCCTGATAATAGAAGAATGGGATAACATTCATCACCCTATCCTTATAACCAACCCTAAGAGTCTTAGGGAAGTAGCTTGTGAGAGAATTAAAAAGGCCGCTAGCCAAGAGTATTTGGCATACAAGCTATGGTTCTACAATCTCCTGTAGTATATGGTTCCTTTTGTGCATTACTGCCCAAAACTAGTTCATGAGTGCATTGAACATTTTAACCTAGATACCAGCACCTTTGAAGGTTGAGAACTGAGGGTTGTGAGTAGTGTAGAGGCTATAAGGGATATGATATGCATCCCTACTAGAAGGGGCTCTAGAGAAAAAAGGATGGAGACATTCACTCCAAAAAGAGCAGAAGAGTTCTAGAAGACCAAAGATCTCGCTCTAGATTTTTATAACTGAGAAACCAAAAGGCCTAACGAAGATTTAGCAAAGTCGCCATAGATTCCAATCATGCACAACACTTTTAACTCAAACTTGCAGGAGGCCTTCTCTATGATGGATTTTGTTTGTGACATGGACAGTGATAGGTACATGGAATAATTTTAAATGGGTTTGGGTTTTTAGTTGAGGAGACAACATTCTTTATTTTGGTATGACTTCACATAAGTCATCATCTGGGAAATGATGAACCAAATCAAGGAATACAACACACAACATAAGTTCAAGTTTTCTTCTCTCCTTGCTCACATGTTTTTGCACTAGAACCCTGAATTCTTTAGAAACCGTATGGGCTTGGATATTTTTGATGAAAATAGAGTAAGAAGGCTAGTTTCTATGTGGACTCCCCTCCTTTTTGTAACTTATGATTACTATGCATTTTTAGAGTGTTTCTTGACTCTGATTTTGCAATATTTTAGTGAGGATGGAAAGCTTTATCAGCTTTCCATTGAGAAAATGGGGTGGATGTAGAGTTTCCATCCTCCTTGCGATTGGTTTCTCAGGGAGGATTTCACATTCATTAGGCTGCATGAATTTACTAAGGAACCATTCTGGCTCTTGGTGCATGTCACAAATAGGGTGTTGGCCCTTGAGGTGTTTTAGAATTTTTGATTATCGACAACAACTTTTGTGGAGGGAAAAATAAGAAACATTTTTTCTTTTTCCCTTTGAGCTTCAAAATGGTGATAATGGTAAAGAAGTAGACACATGGTTTGCTAGAAGCCAAGTTGGCATATTTGGGGCTGGTATTAATTTGTGACAAGTGGAAATATAACCCCAATAATGAATTAGTAGACCTAAAAGTTAAGGTGACTCACAACTCTTGTCATTACTAGGAAGCTCAGTAGAATCCATAGTCAAAATAAGATGATCTATTTGTGGACCTAGCCTACTTTCCTACTAAAGATTAGAGGTTGCCATGGCTCTCTTTCTATTTCCCTTTGGAGAAACCAAATGAGAAGCACCAAATGTGGGCCACCCTTTGCAATGAATTGGTCAAGCATTGGTAGTGGAGTGAGGAAAAAATTATAGACTTCTAGATTTATTGTCAAGAGACCAAATGCCTTAATTCCCCATTCCAGGAGGTAGACAAGGATGAAATATTTGATGATCTATGGAATAGAGGGAATGATAATACTGACACAAGAAATGATGATGATATAGATCCAGAGGAAGCTAAGGCATATATAGTGAAGGGAAAGGAGGTGAAAAAGGCCCCAATGTAGAAAACTGGAAAAGCGACAGAGAATCTTGGTTAATCTCCACTGAGAGTGCGGGTGAATACATCACAGTTAGAGGCCTCAATACCATGCACATGGGTTGTGAAAAGATCCAGGGTATCCCAACAACCTTCATAGGTCATAGAGATGGACAATTCTCCACCTAATAAGAAGGTCGTGCATGGATGCAACTTTTGGAGAAGGCTCACAGGAGCCTACAATGAGCCAAGGATCAAAGTCCTCTACAACTTAGGTATCTTTCTCTCGCCCTCTTCTTGCTAAACAATGTTTGGTTACTCTTGCTACCTCTATTATATATGTGCCCCTAATTATTTCAAGTGTCGACCTTTCTTTCTCTACTACCATGGTCGTGGGAGGTTTCTCCCAATTTTCCTAGCTTAGACATGTAGCTTTTACTTCCCCATGGTCTGTCCCACCTTTTGTTGGAGCCTAGTTTGCAACCACCATTGCTACCCCTTTTGCTACCACTGCGTCAGCTCCAACTTAGCCTACCCAAAAAATGGAATCCGCTACATCTCCACTACCGCCACCTCTCCCCACAAGCCCTTCTGTCGCTTCTTAGGTTGGGCCTTGGTATAACATTCCCCTGATCTCCACATTAATGGTCTCTTTGCCGAAGATGAAATCAAATGGGACCACAACTCTTTGGTTCCCTTTTGCTCTTCCTCCTAGTTCACCCTTCATTGGCAAGCTGATTAGATCACCAAAAAAATTTATTGGGGAAGGTGACAAAACAAATGAAACATGGGCTATTAGGGTCCAGAAGAGGAAAACAAATGATGTTGCAAAGTTGGTCGAGCCATGTATGTAGATCCTTTTCAATGAAGTTCAACAATCATTACATCTTGCAACCTTGCATCCAAACACCATCAAACTGCAGGGGAGATGCAACCTGAGGATTATATGATCCATGCTATAGGGATTGATTTGCATGCAACCTAACCACAAGAAAAAGTTGAGCTAATGGAGGAAATCCAATGAGTGGTGACTACTAACTTCCTCAAGCATGGTCGCCAACTAACTTAGATGGACTTGCCCTCCTCATTTCTCTTTGATGATTTATTGGCCACAACAAAGCATATCACAACAAAAATTAAGGAGAAGTAGAAGGATTTATCCACCTTTAGAACTTTAGTCATCCCCCTACTATTGAAGACATTGAAGGAATCACCCATTAGATAGTGTGACTACTCTTTTGGCTTGAGTTTGGGACCAAGATATCCATGAAGCTAACCTTCAAAGAAGTAATCAATTTGCATGAGGCATAAGAGAATCTGTGTGCCATATCAATACCATCTGAGGCCAATTGGCTACCTCTACAGACCGTGATCTCAAAGCTCTAACTCCATTTCCCATTGAATAAGGCTCTGGTCTTCAAACCATAAATTTTGGGTTCCCATTCTGTAGGAAAAATTCCCCTGGTAGTCGCCAAAAGTTATGGATTGAAAATCCCTAGAGCTCCCTTCAAGTTGATGATTTTTTTTTGCTTGGTCTCGACCAACGCCTCATGTATCTGAATATCTCTGAGCTCCTTTTTGAAGAGCTACGCCTACTTCCTCCATGTTTTTGCCATGCGCTCATTGGAAGGATTTCTTCCCTTGCTACTATATCAAGCCTTGCCATGTTTCCATGTGTCAGGAATGTGGGCCTTTGTGAGCCCACTCCCCTTTGCTTCTCTATTGAGCTCCACCTGCATGCCACGTAGCATCATTCCATGGGAAACTTTTGGTGGACCCCACAATTAGCACTTGAAACAAAGACTTCTCCATGTGTCTTCTCCATGGGGATTTTCAGTGCTAGAAGGGAAGAATGAGTGACAAACCCCATCTTATCGCCACGTGTCCTATCCAACTCTATGGGTGAGCGACACATGTCTGCATGAGAATTTTGATGCTTCCACATTAGGACCACAATCATCATTCGTAGGGGGATGCATCTAGTTCGAAGGCAACTACATTATATGTTTTGGAATATTTTTTGTTACAATAGCCCTAGGAAATCATTGTGACGAACATCATTGCTCATGCCAAGGAATATTTTCTGTTACTGGCTCCTAGGATGTGGGATGCTTTTTTATATATACTGCTTCAACTTTCTAAAAATACATTTGGAGAATACACAGAAAAATTGTGAAAAGACACCAGGCCTTTGTATTTTTTTAGATTATTGTATTAAGACTCATAGAATGTTCCATTGTTGTTCAACCTTTTTGTTTCTTAGCTAGTTGACACAACATTATACTGTGCTATTATTGTATTGAGTAGCTTATTTGCAAAACTTCTATAATTTCAATATAAGTTTGTTGATTTAGACCATGTCTTGGACTCTTCTTTTTAGTAAATGTGTATGGAAGTTATTTTATGTTATTTGATAAACTTCTTAGGATTTTCATCTATGCTCTCTATTATTTCTAGACATGTAGATTGCTGAACGGGCCCTTAAATCTCATTTGAAAAGAAAGATTTACCGTTCCCATACTTAACTCTTGGTGCATCACCTTAGGTTAGATATTTATTTTATATATCTGCTTCCTTTTCCCATTCAAAACCCCCCAAATACAGAAGGATCCAACTTCTTTAAAAATCTTAAAGGTCACTCAGTTTAGCACAATTGGTTCCCCCATTAACTGGGTTTCCCATAAGGTTGTTGCTTGAAATTTTTAGGCATCAATAGGTCCCACCTAAGTTTTAGGGCTTGATCCTGAATTTGGCATTAAACTAAACATTTCTTGAAATTTGTGTCCCAAGCCTAGGCTACTGAGACTCATACGCCACCTTGCAAGTATGAGTCCTGCTTAGCTTGGACCTATTTTGAATTCAAATTCTTTGTGAGATTTTATTCTCTTAGATATGGTGTTGGCTTGTAGTGTTGTAATTTTGGGAAATTTTTTATAAACAAGTATAAATACAAGGTTATTTCACTCATTTTTAGCTAGCAAGTTTATAAGAGACGTAGAAGTCTTATGCAAGCATCCTTATAGCAAGTTTATCATCAAGAGAATTTACAAGAGTTTACAATAGAATTCGAGAGCATTCAAGAGATGATTATCAAGCATTTTGGAGAATCATTTAAAATTCAAGCATCATGTAAAAGTATTCATGCATTATGAGTGTTTTTGAGCTAACATTTGTTATGTAGGTTTTCATGATTCAAGCAAGAATTCAAAGAAAATATCTCATAGCAACAATCAAGAGTCAAGATCCACATCCATTGGATCCATTTCACACAAGATTGCATCCTTTATTCCAAGGATTTGGTGAGTTGCAACATTACATATTTGTTCATTCATCATTTCTTATTCCTATTTCTATTCATTTCAAGGTTTGATTACCAAATTGGGGTTTGACCAAGGAAAAACCCTATCCACTAACAAAACAACATTTTCCCCTGTCCTTGATGTGTGATTTATGAATTTAGGTTGAAGATCCCTTGAAGAGAAAGGTTGGAGAAAGTTGTCAAAGTTGCAAATTTGTCAAAGTTGTCACCTTTCTTCAAAGATTCCGAAAAGTCATCTACAAAGTAGAATTTAGAGCTTTTAGACTTGGAGATTTGATAAGGAAGAAACTACAAAAGATCACTATAGGATACTGTTGATGATGTTTTTTGCACAACAACTCAAACAAAATATGGAAATCCTATCTCTCTTGAAAGGTAAATCTCTATCAGCAAGCCTCAAGAGATAACCCCAAGGTATCTAATGTTAGGTCTTGAGAATGCATAAACAATTCAGTGATAAATGTGAAAATGTTGGTAATCACAATGGGACCTTACTACAAGCAAAATACTGAATCTCTAATTTATCAGATCTAACAATATACTGATACTTCAATCCTAAATCTAACCCAATGATAAAAGAAATAACAAAAGATAAGGGTTTTCAAAGAGATTTCTAAATTAAACACTGAACCTAAGATTAACAATGCAAATGACAAACACTCGATACGGACCAATCCCTCAGAAAATGATTTCTACTTGACCCAAATGGATCTGCAATCTTATAGAAACAATGTAATCTTCTAAGGTGTTAAATATTTTCAGATCATGAACATTCATTCAAACAACCCTATTGCAATTGAAATGAATAAACCCTCACAATTGAACTAAGCACAATGAATATAAAAGTCCAAGCTAACTTTGCAAAGCAACTAACAATCAATTAATTGCGAAAAGTATGGACTAGGGATTGCTGCAACACTTCAAATATCAAACCACAAACATCATTAAATAAAATCTAATCCTAAATATCAATTTTCCTCAAAGCAATTCTAAAGATAGAATAATAAGAACCATGCAAGATAAGAAGAACACAAGTATGGCACCAAATCACAATGTCATTACTTGCATCAAATTATCCACTATAGCAACAATTCCAACTTTCTGTTACAATATTTGCTTAAGAACAACTACCTGCTAACTCTTGCTCTACTTGATTCGCTTCAATACTAGCTATCTATCTCTTGTCTATATCTATATCTCTAGCCCTTAAAAATGAGGCAAAATGCCATATTAATAGAAACCCCCAAAACATGTCGGCCTAGTTAAGGGTTTTATGATAATATTTGGCCACAAAACAAGTCGGACAAGAGAAATTAAAAATGAAATAAAATATGCATTAAATGCATGAACTTCATCTAGGTTGGTCTAGGATCTCCAATGCAACTCAGACCAATGCATGCAAAAATAATAGGGAAGCACAAACCTCGATGTAGCCCAACATTAAATATCCTCCCCTTTGTCTTTATTTCGATCCATCTTATCATGCACCTTCAAAAGAACCTTATCCAAGTCGGCCATAGGTGGTAAAGGAAAAACCTTAAGTTGACTCTCAATTGATGTAATATTTTCCTTGGACTACTCCACCGACTTATCTCATTCAACCTTATATGTTAGATATTTATCAATAACAACAATGTAGGTGGCCGTATCATCTAATTGGTGTTTAGTAATAGGATCATTAGTGACTAGAGCATAAAAATCTTGCCACCATTTCCTTAACTGTTCCAAGCTCAAATGCTTAGGTGTAATCTTTCTTCTCCCTGTCATTATCTCAAAGAAAGCAATGCATTCATTGTAAACACCAGTTAGATTATCTTCAATCTTCCTCCTCTGCTTGTAGATCTTCTTTAGAATCTTCTGCCTGATTTGCAAAGCCTCAAACAACTCCCAAGGTTTGACAGCTCTTGAGGAAGGGAGAATTCCATCATTTATAATCTTATCCTTGGTATAATCCATGAAGGTCTTAGTTTTTTGCAACAAGAGGTCTGCATCTTCCTTATCTTGAGCTAATACCTCCTTCAACCAATAAATTTCCCTCATAACATCTTTTCCAGTTGAGAGAATGTCCCTGATAGCATCATTTCCTTTGGATTGCACCCCTTGAAGCCAATTTGCAGTAGCAAGAGTGGAAGCCTTCATTCTTTCTAGCTCAGTGATAGTCTCTTGGGGTAAGGGATTTGCAATAGAGGATGAGGAGCCAAAAGGTTTCATAAGATCCTCCAAACATTTCTTGAGTCCTTCAATCTCCTTCTTCATCTCCTATTTAGTCTTTATTTCTTTCCTCAACCTACCCAAGATGACTACACTAGAACCCTGATACTCTTTAATGTCTTTCTTAATGGAAGTGGGGCCTAAATTGATAGTTTGTAGGTTGTAATCTTTTGCAATTACATCATCCCTATTCTTATCCAGAGCAGGAGTTGCAATGTGGACCACTCTATTACTTGCTTCTTCTCTTTCAATCTTTGAAATGACCCTGGCCTTCTTTTTTCCTTTATCTTTTCCTATTTTTTCTAGTAACTCATCCCAATTGGGTGGGGTGTCCTCCACAACTTTCTTTCTCCTTATTTCTTTATCCAACCAATTTGGAACAATAGACTCTAACTTTACTTCGCTTTGTCCCACTTCCTCCTGTTGGTCTTTAGGCACTTCTTTATTCAAATTCTGCTTCTCAGGAGTCTCATCTGCCTTATTCTCCTTTTCTTCAGTATGTTCCTCTCTGTGCATAGGTGACATAACCTTTTCTGATACTTCCTCTCTTTGAGGAGATTTAACTCCTTCAGTTCTAACTGGTGAATCCTCATATGTGACCAAGGTAGACTGCATTACTTTCTCTACTTCTAGCTCAACATTATAAAGCTAACCCTCATGAAATTCTTCTCCTTCTGGGTCTTGATGATCCTCAGCCTTCTCAGATTCACCTTGTTCTTCATTTTGAGCTTCAGGGACATCATCATGCTGTTCTTCATGAGAAGTAGCCAGAGGAGGATCTTTCTTTGGCATATTATCTTTTGGAGGAGTCCTTGACTTCCTTGTATACACTTGTTTCTTTTCTCTTGAACTCTCTACATTTACCACAGGTGGAGCAACTTCTTCCTCATCTTTAGAACTTAACTTTTGTGACAATCTTATGATTCTTCTCCTTTTAGGCATAGGAGCAACAACCTCAGGACTTTTCTTTTCAGTTTCCTCCTTTCCAAACTTCTTAGTCCTTGAAGTATGCCCCCTTTTCTTAGCAATTTGCTTTCTCTATTTTTTTGTTTCTTGGGATTCCTCCACTTAAACTCCCTTAATCTTGATTTTAAAAGGAGAACCCACCTTACCTTTACCTTTAGGATCTTGCTTAGTTGATTCCTCAAAAGTGGAGTGAGGGTCCAAATCTCCCATTAGATCATAGGTGCAATGTACACCTTCATTTTCCAACTCCCACATTTTATGCTTTAGCCACATCTTGGTATACTTGGTGACTGGATCCATTATCTGTCCTAACTCTGTCTTTTCTTCTTCTAGCCAATCCACATCACCAATTGGCCCGTCCTTTCCTGCTTGATAAGCTTGGCCTTGAATTAGGTCCCCATCATCTTCAAGTTGGTCAGAAAATGCCTTTACATTAAACTATCAGACTGATTCAACTGGAAGCTGAGAAAACATCTTCTTTCTGACCTCATATTCATCACTGTAGTTGGCCCAGTAATCTTCCACATCAACCTTATGGATATATTCTCTACTGGCCTTCTTTTGTGCTTCACCTGTTATGTCAAATCTAGATCTCTTGGAATGGAAAGACAAACCAAGAGTACTCATCTCCTCTTTTGAAGCCTAGGCCAAACTAATGGAAGGGAATGCCTCTCCAGTGCCTATCCTCAAAGGGAAGTCTCCACCAAACCTAGTCTTATGTTTGTCTCTTTTGATAATAGCATCAAAATCACATATCTGTCTAGTGACTTCTAGGAGTAAAATATGATCAGTGGGATGCCTTGGAAGTTGATATGGAGCCCTTTGACAGCCATCAACCCAGATGTATGAGAAGGTTGGGAACTGAATGAACCAAGCACCATATTTCTTGATGAGCTCCTTGGCTTGGTCTAAAATTATCATATGTTCAACACCCTAAAGCAATCTAGTAATATGCATGGTGAATGCATCATTCACCCTCCTGTAGCTCGAACTCCCTAAGTGCAATTGAGGGTAAACTTCATAAATAACATCCTACCCAAAGACACCCTTGGTACTCAATCCCTTGTACGGATGAAATCTTGCAAGTGCATAGACTAAGTAGGAATTCATGGTGAAGGTTTTCATTTGTAGCACATTGCATAATTGCTCATGAATCACCCTACTTATGACATCTTCCCAATGATAGTTAATCTTTTCCCGTTCTATCCTTGCAATGACATGGAACATCCAATTTTCAAACATACATGCATTCTTCAGTCCAACCACCCTACTGAGCAATGTGATGGCATCGTAATACTCCTTGAATTTTGCTCTGAATAATTGTTTAGGTAGTTTAGAATAATGAGACTTGGGATTTTCCAGCTAGGAATCAATGAGCTATTGTGATTTAATATTCTCCTCTTCATAGAAATTTTTAGCAGCCTCCATGTTGAATGCCATCACATGAGATCTGTCTGGCATGTCAAAGGTTTGAACTATTGAGATAGGATTTAGATTTGCCACAATCCTCCCTTGAGAACCAATTATTCTTTGTGTATCATTGTCATAATGTTTGGCACACTCAAGGATTAATTCATAACACTGCACTTTAGAGGGAAAACCAACTACGTGCGCCAATCTTGATTCCAACATTCTTGTAGCCACTAGAGGAAGATCCTGTGCTACCATTCTGCCTTTGAACTCCTCATAATCCCATAGTCCAACATTCGTGTCTGTCACCTTAGACCAAATAGAGGTAACCTTTCTCTCTAGGATTTTTCTCTTGATATCCATCTTAATCCTTTCTGCTTCAGACACAGAAGATCCCTCCATGTCACTTCTAGCTGCCACCTTTCCAGATTCTGCTTGCACTCAACAAAGGAACCAAGTAAAGATCACACAAACAAAGGTTAATCGATCAAAATCATCATTAAAATGGACCCCAGATAAGCAATTTGTCATTAAATCTCAAATAAAATGATCATAACAAACTCTAGGTTTCAGGACCATCCATGGAATCCAAGTTAGGGAGGAATTTTAGAAAATTTTGAGCCAAATAGATTCCAACAGAATGAACATGAAAACACCTATTAGCAACTCAATCCGATCATTATCAATCAATAAAAAATATGTGAGATATCAAAATAGCATAAATTAATCATAAAATGCACCATAATTCATTAACACACCATGCTATTTCATATTCTTTCACTTTCTTCTAGATTCCGAGAAAATCCGCATGGGACATATTTCTACGAAGGAAGAGACATTCTGCAAATTTCTAAAAAATTGGGGAACATAGAATTTTGGGAAAATCTAGAGTCGAAGGAAATCCGCGAAGAAGATGAATCTTTGAAAAATAGCGGATTCTGGGAAAACAAAGGAGACAAGGACAATCGGGAAAATCCACCAGAGTAAGAAAATCTCGAGATGGATGAAAAACCCAAACTTCGGCATTCAATCACGATTTCACCTAGATTAATGGATTGATCATAAATTTCAAAAATCTAGGCCTGTGATGAGTTTGATATGGCCCTTCTATAGATTTTCTTAGAATTCTAAGCCAATTCAAAAACAAACAAAGGTGAAATGGTGATGCCCTAGGTATCAAACCCTACAAATCTGCCATTAACACATAGGAAAGCTCAAGATTCAAACATTGCAACTACTGGGTATTTACTAGGGGTATTCATGACTCACAAGCAAGTTACTTCATGATGCAAATGAAAGAGTGAACTCGAACTTACTTGGGAAACAATGAATCAAAAATATCATGCAACCCTAGCCACGAAATGCTTAAATCATGCAAAAATTTGAACCCTGAATAAACCAGAAATGCCAAAGCATTGCCAACATTCATCAATCAAAAGCAGGGAAATCATATACGTACCATGATGAAATGGAATCAATCTCAGAGATAAAAAATGTGAGTTTAATGGCACCCAACAAAGACAAGAACATAAATGCCCAGGAAATCACCACCAAAACCAACAATTCACAAACTCAGCACTCCAAATAAATCCAATACTCCAAGAATGCACTTCTCAGCTCAATCAATCACATATAATAAAGCATAATGGAACAAGAGTGATCAAAGATCGGTTCAATACACCCCTTACAATAGTATGAATGACATTAATGCCACTGACAAGATAGCCAGGAAAACTAGGAACCCAATGATAGGACAGACTTTGGAAAAATCTGGCCCACGTGGAATTCTGTAAAGACCAAACATTCCCAAACCACATTGTTTAGCCAGAGTCTGAGCAGGATCCGAGAATATCTAGCTGGGATGGAAAATCCCGGACTCAGGTGAAAACCTAAACTTTACCTAAAACTTAAGACTTTCAATGAATAACTTAGGGAAATCACTTAGGAAATCAAAATAAACATTTAAGCACATGCCAAAGCAACATAAATCCTCAAAATTGAAGGGCCAAAACACCAAAAACCAAAGTGAAATAGGGTCCTTGCCTTTAGCAAGGTGTGTGCAAAAACTGCACAACAGATATCAAAATTTCAAAAAAACCCTAATAC
Source organism: Sequoia sempervirens (assembly GCA_007258455.2). NCBI lineage: Eukaryota > Viridiplantae > Streptophyta > Pinopsida > Cupressales > Cupressaceae > Sequoia > Sequoia sempervirens. The sequence continues at coordinate 12,973 of VDFB02377020.1, read as the reverse complement.
TAGGACTAAATCGCCACCTTGGGAATATGAGTCCGAGTATACCTCTTTTAAGACATTTTTAGTAGATCCTAATTTACTAGTTTTAGATTCCAATTTCTATTAGAAACCTTAATCTGGGACTAAATCACCTAGTCTGGTGTATCAATCCTAGTGAACATCAGAAGTCAGAATTTCAAGGTTTTAGACCTTGTTTTTTGCTTCTTCAATTTTCTAGGTGCACATCTGTTCATTATTTGTCTATTATTTTGATTCTAAATTTCATTTCCTAGGTCATTTAGTTATATTTTCATGATACATTTCATCTCCTTCTTTCTAAGCTTTAGATTAGTGGTGAACCCCCCTTTTTGTTAATCACACCCAAGGATACCTTACAATATATCTCTTTCTCCCAATACAATCCCTAGATTGATATCTTTAGGATTTCCTTGAATGAACTAAGGTGAAATAGGATCCCTAGTTCCATCTCCCAAAAGGTGGAACCCCTAATTCATTGTGTTCATTTTGGTGAACCTGACCTTCAAATGCTTTATTTTTGATTTGGAGTGCATTATAGTCCTAGATTTAGCTTACATTAACTTTGCATTAGGTTTTGTATTAGTTAATTTGCATTTAGGGCTTCTAAATCTTGCATTAGTGAAAGTGCATATAGGTTGCATTTTTGCATCCTACATCATTGAATTTCATCTAGAACATGTAATTGAAAATAGTCAAGACATTATATAAATCAGAAACCTTAACATTCACTTAGAATTTGCTGAATTTAGTGCAAACACCCTAATTTAGGACTCATATGCCCCTCTGGGCAATTTAGTCCTAGTATAGGATATTTTTTCCTGATTTCTAGGAATTATGTGTTGACTATTTTTTAGCATTTGAAGCCTTCAAAAACCTTAAGTGGGACTCATATGCCTCTCTAAGAAATTTAGTCCCGTATTAGATCATAATCTGTATTTTACATCATTAAAAACCCTATTTTTGTATTTTTGTTTGCTGTTGTTAGATACCTGTTTTGATTTGTTGAGTTTTTGTTTCAATAATTTCATTAGATCTAGCTTAATTTGATTCATTTCATGCATTTCTTAAATTCATTTCATGCATTTCTTAAATTCAAAGTTGCATTTACAACACTTCATTTTTAGATTGTTACATAGTGTAATAAGCAAATTACCTTGTTTAGAATCTGAAACTTGCATTTATACAATTCATTTTAAGTCATTGCATTGCATTTCATCATGGATATGTGCTTTGGTAAACTTTGGATGTCCTTGAAATCTTTAGTGGATGTGTCAAATTGTGCTTTTAGAAACATGATCCTAATGAAATTGAATGCACTCATGCTCATTCAACTCCTAATGCATGTCCTCCTCATGAAGTTGACATCATTGGAGAAGATGTTGATAGTATGAACAACTTCATAAATGGTTTCTTAACAACCTTGAGAACAATGCATCCTTTTATCCTTCCATGAAACAACCAACACCCCCTACTGTTCCACCACTTGAGATGTTTGGTCTTTTGCATCCTGAAAGTGAATCATAGGATGAACTTAAACTTCCTAATAATAAGTAAAACTAGTTCCTATCATCAAGTTTATCAATCCTATGTTAACAAAGTGACCAACACTCCTATCAACTTAGAAGCGACTTATGACCAAGGTCTTAAGATAGTAGCTAAGCAAGGATGTGATACAACAAATGAACATGAAATTCATCAACTCTTAGAACAAATACCAACTAAAGATACCAAGGGATAGGATATCATGATCCTCCTCTCAACATAAGTGTCCTCCTTCCTAAAGAGCAACCAATGCCTTGTAACAATGATAAGGATGATAGGATTATCTTAGGTCCTACACAACATTTACCTCAACAAATTGGTGAATCAAGCAAGAAGATTTATGACCTCAAGCACTTTCCAAATGAAAAATCTTTACAAATCCTTCTTCGTTTCAGTCTCATAAAATTACCACCTATTAGAGAGCATCAAAATACAAATAAAAAAGGAAAAAGAACAAACATGTCTCATTGCAAATACCATAGAAATTTTGGACATAGTACTAATAAGTGTCATGCCTTAAAGAGAATATTGAATGGATTCACTAATCCTGACAATTCCTGTGGATTTAGAATTGAATAGCAATGGCATGTGTGCCACTCCTTGCCATGCAATTGTTGTAGGATCATAATATTCGAGCACTAAATTACATGCTTTACATTCATTGCAAATCATTTCAAAATGTAAGGATCTCTTTCTCATCACCTACCTTAGATCATTCTTGTCTTGCACTTAGTGGGGCCAAGAATTATATAGCCTTTTCCTAGTACCACACTTGATGTTGTCCCTTTGGCTAGTTTTCCACCTTTTGTATATGATGAACAAGATTGGGATGCAAATGACCTGCTAATAAGTTGAATCACATGTGCCTTCATAGATATCTTTCTTTATTTTCTTTTGCATGTTCTTTGTGTGATTGCATTTGCATAATGTGATCTCCCCATACTATTCTGTTTGATGTATCTCTCTCTTTTTGTGACATTCCTCTATATGTACCTACATTCTTCTATATGTTGTAAACCTTTATCTTTTCATTTATCTTGTGTTTTCCTTTTGGGGATGATGTAAGGCATCAAGAAATTTAGGTCTCTTCCATGTTGACCTGAAGGATTTTTCTTTGTTTTCACTCTCTTTGCATCATTCTTCCTATTCCATGAGTATTTGGGGAATGATGACGTTTTCAAGCTCTCTAAACAACATTGTAGCAAAGACACACTGACCCTGAATCAATGGATTCCTTGTGTGATTTTTGGATTTCATTGTGGGGGAACCCCCTTTTCATTATGTAGCTTCATTTGGAAGCATATGACTTGGCATAGGGCTTTCAAAATAAGCTCTCATGTCTTTTTAGCTTTTATCATTTGCTACTTTAAAGTAATTTCTCACATGGTGTTTAGTAATTTTTTTAAAGTGGGGGCATACATTGACATTATTCTTTTGCATTTAAATTACAACTCATGTTTCATTGTGTGGTCTTCTTACTTCATGTGATGCATCTTTCACTTTGTGGTGATATTGGGTGTGATGTCCTTCAAGAGCATGATCTCTCTTAGCATATTATATTCCTCTTATGGTCCTCTAAGTTGTGAATCTTCTATTCTTCAATTAGTCCTCTCTTGGAGACATTAGGAATGATGTTCCCTAAGTGGATACCTTACATGAACTAAGAAAAACCTCTTTGAATGTAACTTACACTATTTCACATTTACAATAATTGTTATATGCCACTTCACATTACACACTTTACTTGCCTGTGGAGCCATCCTATTTATTCATGGGTGTTAGCATACAAAGTTTTGCTTTCCTTGTGGATCTTGCTATTCATGTTGTGTGGCACCTTATAAAAGTTATCATGAGATATAGCTTTGGTATGGTTAGCATATGAGAGCCAAACTTAGGCATGAATTTCTCATAGCCAATTTCTTGTGTGTGTGAGCACATACCGGCTATGTGTGTATGTGTATCACCTCCATAGGGGATCAACTAGTGGGCAACCTAATGTTCCACTAGCCCTTGTGAGTGTGCATTTTGTGCCTATGTTGGTTTGCAATAGGATCTTGATCTTGGGAGCTTGGAAAACCCTCTTGATTGTAGTTATCCCATCTCTCTAGCATTGGTACACTTGGACCCCTCTTGATGTGAATTCATCTACTTTAGTGTAAGTTTGAAGCAAGTTCCTCCTCTCACTAAAGTGGGGGCTAAATGTAGTGTATGAAAAAGTGTCCCTTTTTCAAACTTAATTTGGGAGTAATTAATACTAAACGAAACCTAATGTTGCCTTGATTTAGTGTTGTAATGTGTTTTACACATTCACATTACGTTTAGGGCCCTTGTAAACTAAATGGACCTAATTGCACCTTATTTAGGGTTTTGTAAAGTGTATCTTTACACTTTCACACTAATCTATGGCTTTATTAATTAATTAGGATTATTTATTCTTTAATTGGCTTTATTTTGCATCCACAAGCCTTATTTAATGAATTTTTACAAGGATAATCCAGAAAATTATCAATAACCAATCATAATTCATGTATTTTTGGGTTATGTGTCCTAGATTTATTGATTTGGGACTCATACACCTCCTTGGGAATATGGGTTCCACCTAAGTTTCGAGGCCTGATCCTGAATTTGGCATTAAACTAAACATTTCTTGAAATTTGTGTCCCAAGCCTAGGCTACCGAGACTCATATGCCACCTTGGGCATATGAGTTTCTCTTAGCTTGGACCTATTTTGAATTGAAATTATTGGTAGGATTTTATTCTCCTAGCTCTGATGTTAGCTTCTAGTGTTGTAATTTTGGGAAATTTGGCATAAAAAAGTATAAATACAAGGTTATTTTACTCATTTTTCACCTAGCAAGTTTAAAAGAGACCTAGAAGTCTTATGCAAGCATCCTTATAGCAAGCTTATGATGAAGAGAGTTTACAAGAGTTTACAAAAGCATTCAAGAGTTGATTATCAAGAATTTTGTAGCATCATTCAAGATTAAAGCATCATGTCAAAGTCTTCATGCATTATGAGTGTTTTTGAGCTAACATTTCTAATGTAGGTTTTCATGATTCAAGAAAGCATTCAAAGACATTATCTTATCTCAACAACCAAGAGTCAAGATCCACATCCATTGGAGCCATTTCACAAAATATTGTAGCCTTTATTCCAAGGGTTTGGTGAGTTGCAACATTAAATATTTTTTTATTCATCATTCCTTTCTATTTCTATTCATTTCAAGGTTTGATTACTAAAGCAAGGATTGAGCAAGGAAAACCTCTATCCACTAATGAAGGAACATTTTCCCTCTCTTTGATGTGTGATTTACAAATTTAGGTTGAAGATCTCTTGAAGAGAAAGGTTGGATAAAGTTGTAAAAGTTGTCACCTTTCTTGCAAGATCACAAAAAGTTATCTAGAGTGAGAAATTTAGAGATTTTAGGCTTAGATATTTAACAAGGAAGAAACTATAGAAGATCACTAGAGGATACCAAAATTTTAGACAAACCATAATACTGGGACTAAATCACCACCTTGGATACATGAGTCCCAATATACCTCTTTTCATACATTTTCAATAGATCTTAATTTACTAGTTGTAAATTCCAATTTCTATTAGTAACCCTAATCTTGGACTAGGGTATGTGCAAGATCATCATGGAAAAAAAAGGCCCTTAAGTGGCAAAAAAATTAGAAAAATCAGAGTTACAAATTGACGTAAAAATTTGAATAATTTATCTATATTATTTAAAAATTATGTAAGAATAGAATCTATAGAAAATTGAATTTAGTTTCTAAACTACTATGTTTGTTTAAAAAAAAAAAAAATCTATTTGGTAAAATCGAAATTTCAATAGGGTACTTTAAATGTAGGGAAAAAATAAGTAGGTGTCTGTCTCCACCCTAACCACAATAAAATGATAATATTTTTTTATAATATTTTAGATATAAGTAGAGGACTCCATGCCCCATGTGATGCATATTTTTTGTAATTTCTTCAAGTAAATAATTAATTATATTTTTTTATTACAACTTTTTAAAAATATAAAACTCGTATGTATGACCACCTTAACTTGGTCAAACTTCATGAAATTCATTTTTTCTTTTTAATCCTATAGTATGCAAAGCATAGAATGTGACGCATGTTTTGAATTCAAAAAATGTGATACCTTTGAAAGCTATAAATGTTTTTCAATCAGCCTATCAATTAGGACTTTTATCGTAATTTGAATAGAAAATGAATAATAATTACTTATTAAATTCAAAATAAAACATAATTTATATCGGTAGAAAGCTAAGAATCTCCTTTAAAAATCCTTTTTGTTTCATCAATTTTGGGTAAACAAATAGTCGTCAGCCACATACCCATCATATTGCCACTTTTTGGCCCATCATGATCTTGCACATACCCACTAAATCGTCTAGTTTGGTGTATCAATCCTAGTGAGCATCAAAAGTCAAAATTTTAGGTTTTTAGACCTTGTTTTTTACTTCTTCAGTTTTCTAGGTGCACCTCTATTCATTCTTAGTCTATTATTATGATTTTGAATTTCATTTCCTACGCTGAATTTAGTTATATTTGCATGATACATTTCATCACCTCCTTTCTAAGCATTAGCTTATTGGTGAACCCCCCCTTTTTTGTTAATCACACACAAGGATACCTTACAAAAAATATCTTTCTCCTAATACAATCCATATATTGAGGTCTCTAGGGCTTCCTTGAATGAACTAAGGTGAAATAGGATCCCTAGTTCCTTCTCCCAAAAGGTGGAACCCCTAATCCCTTGTGTTCAAGCTAAAATCAAAAACATGTCACTCGAGATTTAGGACGAGTGGAAGGAAGGATAAAGTTTAAAAAATAGAATGCAAGAAGCAACAAAAGAACTACAATGAAGAGAAAAGGAGCTCTTGGACATAATAGAGTGACCAAATTGCAATTGTGAAGATTTACAAAGGAGCTATAAGAAATGCAAGGAAAATCATTTGAAGCTTCAAACCAAGAAAAGTAGTTGTGTGAAAGTTTCAAGAAAGAGAAGAATGAGATTCAAAAGGAATTGGCCAATGTGCAATTCCAAGATGTAAATGAAAAGAGTGTCAGAGAGTCAATAGAGAAACAACTCAAAAAAGGATGGAATAGCTACAAAAGGTGCTTGTCTATTATTTCAAGTCTTCAAGAGCAAGGACAACAAGATCTTCAACATTAAGAAAGTTGATTCTAGGAAGAACTCTAAAAATCCAAGGTGGAAATTGATATAGAGAAATGGGAGAAGAAAAAAATTGAGTCTATTTTGCAAGCCAACAGAGAAGAAGTAGAATGGTTGTGCCTCAAAATTTTAGGCACTTTGGAAACAATTAATCAATTGAAGGAGGATATAAGGGAAAAGGAGTCCTAGGCTTAATAAGAGCAGGCTATGGCATGAAGGTCAGAATTTCTCCTTGTGCTACAAAATTATATTTCTTCTATTAGGGTTGATGTAAGAAGTTGGGTACACAAAAAGCTCAAAAAGTGGAAGTGTTTTTGCTATTTTTCACAATTTGTCACACTTGGACTGAAAATTTGAGGCACTTACACAATGAATCTTAAAAAAATTTAGTAATATGAAATTTAAAATTTTGAATCTCATTTCCAAATATGTAAATTATTCAAATACTTAGATTATAGAAATTAAATTTTGATAGGGATCTATAAAAACCACTTTTTAAAAGTCCCTTTTTTTAACCATACCAAGCACGTGTATGGACACCACTTTTTGACCAAAATAAAAGTATTTTGCTAATTAATTTTGGCAAAAGAGAGATAACAACATGAAGATTGATGTGGAATTTTTTTTGTAATTTTTGTTGAATATATTTTTTTATTGGCCTTAATTGTTGTTTTTAAAAATCAACGTGTACAGACAGCATAATTTGACCTAAACTAAACTTTTTTGAATCTTTTTTTTTCAATGTGTAGAGAATTGTCTAAAGTTTGATGCCATACAATTTTTTTACAAGAAACTTAACCAAAAAAAAGTTATTAAAAAACAAAAAAAGCCTAATATTTCAAGTTTAAGGACTAGTTTGCTTAGAAATTAATTAAAAATAGCAAAAATAATCCAATCTTAATAAAAATTATATATTTGGAAAGTAGACATCGTGTTCTCTAATGGGTTTTAATTTTATAGATTGATTTAGAAAAAAAGTCCATCATCCATATTGCCAAAGTTGGACATTCTTCTTCAATTTGCCTTAGTTTTTTAGTTGTAGGTCAAAGACTAAGGCTCAGATTGCCAAGCCTTTCCCAAGCCTAAAACCAAGGCTGCATGTGGGTTGGGAAATCAAATTTTAAATAACGCGTATGCATTACTAAAATGCGTACCCATTATTCAAACAAAATGCGTATGTGTTTCATAATGCATACATGTTATCTAATTACCCATTGGGTAAAGGTAACACGTATGCATTATATAATGCGTACACATTCCTAAAACAAAACATGTATGCATTTCTAATATAACTGTTTTTTCCTAATTTAGTAAATACTGATAAAACACATTTTTTCTGCAATATTCTTTTTCTACAATACGGATCAAAAGCACCATTTTCTGCATTTTTTATTGCAAATTTGTCTTGTACAGGGCATATTCTATTCAAATTGTTGGAAAAGACAAAGTGCAGGTTGAATTTTTTGAAGTGGAATAAAGTACAAGAAATTTTTAAAAGAAGATTTGGAAAAAGAGAATTTTTGGATGCATTCATCATGTTTTTGTACTTCATAGTTTAAAGAAAAAAGCATCTTCATACTACATAGTTTTATTTGAATATTTGAAGGAGATAGCAATTTGAAAATAGGTTGTATTTGAATAATTTTTTTTTTCATCAAAGAGGGTTTGGTAACCGTGGGTGATAAGCAAAGACAAAGAAAAATATGTAGAAAGTTAATGAAACCCAAAGAAATTCAAGCAAATAGAGATATGGAGGCAAAAAGACAGAGGGATAGAAGAGAAAATATTCATCAAATGAAAAATTTGTAGGAATCTAGTTCCAAGAATGTTGAAGAGGAATCCATGAATGATGAAATGAATGTAGATGATGCAAATGTGGAGATGGTGAATATGGAAGAAAATGCAATCATAAAGACAAACCCAACTATGCCTTCGACTTCAAATTTGAATGATGTGGAAATATTACCTATGCAAACAACTTCGGGTATGTCTTCAAATCCACCTCTCAATGATATGGAAAACACACCTATTCATAAAATCCATCTAGGTATGTGTTCAAACCCAAGTTTTGATAATAGTGATATTTCTTGTTTAGATGAAGCTGGATACACCATTGATGATATCAATAATTCTAGGGTTGAAACAATGCAAAAACAAAAAAATGATGAAATTATATCTTATGAGAATGCAAATGAGAATGAAATCCTTCATATTGATGAAAATGTGAATGGAATCCCTTTTACATTTGAAAATGAAAATGAAACCCCTTGTATGAATGAAAATGAAACCCCTTGTATGGATGAACCTAAAAATGTTTTTTTTACAATTGAAAGAGATGTTCTAGATAAAATTCGTGGTAAAGTTTCTTGGAGACAAATTATAAATTATGGAAATAAAATATATAAAATGTTTTTTTATAGAAAGAAATTAGGATTCCAATGTCAACTTATGGTGCAATTGATGATAATGTCAAAAATGAGAATAGTGATGAAAAAATTAGGTGTTTTTGTAAAACCAAAAAAGAAAGATGATTCAGTAGAACAAGTCATATCTAGTGTTGCTAATGCTATTTATTTTATAGGTAAGAAAAGTTGATCAAAAGATAAGAATGCGGCTCATTGTGCAATAACAACTGCTCTAGTTGATAAAGTAGCTTCAAATAAAAGAATGTTAAGTAAGATTAGTAAATGTATAAAAGTAAATCCTAGAACTTTGATAAGAGCTGCTAAAAGAAGATAAAGTATTGAAAAGGATCCAATTAATCAATGTTGGAGTTTTAGTGGTAGACTTCCAAGATCAGACATGAAATTAACTAATGAAATTAAATTTTTAATTGAATTTTTTTGGCATGATAATACAAGAGTATCACCTAACATTAGAGATGTATTAAAATTAAGGGTGGGTTCAAAAATTCGTGAACCTCATCTAAAGAATCTCTTAGATATGACTCAAACTGAATTATATAAATTTTTTTTAGATGCTTCAATCTTACCATTGAACATTAATATAAGTCAAAGATCATTTGAAAAGTGTAAACCTTGGTATGTTAGAATTAATAATCAATGATTTTTTTGTTGTTGTAAGGCCCATGTACAATTTCATAATTATTATGATAGTTTTCAATATATATGATGCACTTTGCATGCTAACCAAATTATGCAGGACATTTGTGGTATTCATATGCCACCTGAAAGAATCAAAGATTTTATTGCAGGTTTATTTTGTGAACCCTATAATGGAAACTTATTTTATTTAAAAACATGTATTTTTGGAGAATGCGATAGATGTGGTAACTTTTCATTATTTGGAGAATGTATGCATGAAATTAGTTTAGATGAATTTGGACAACAATTAGTGGATGTAAAATTTTTTATAAATGTTGAGTATACTTTAAAAGATGGAAAAATTGGAAAACATTGTGAGCTAATTGTGGAAAAATTTAGTGTGCATGCATTTATTAATGAATTTAAAGATAATATTGTACCTAAATATGTTCAACACTCTCAGTATGCTCATTGGATTGATAATAAATTTTGTTTATGTAACAACACATTCCCAATTGGAACTATATTGTCAGTTGTTGATTTTGTTGAAAATTATAATCTTGCTCCACAAGAAGAAATTAAATCACAGTATTATAATTCAGTGCAAGTAGCTATATTTGCTCACATTGTTTATAGACATGTAGATGATAGTAAAAAAGATAATAGATTTTTTTGAGAGAGTACCATTTTTATGTAAGTGATAATAGATTACATTCGAGTTTGTTCAATATTGTTTTGATATATTTAATAAAAATTTTAAAGAGAGAGGAATTCAAATGCTAGAACATATCATATGGTTGGATAATTGCATGGGTCAATTAAAAAATGCTAGAATGTTTTATTGGTTATGTATACTTCATAAAGAAAATAATATAAAGCACATATAGAGTTTTTTTGAAGCTGGTCATGGTAAGGGAGAACACAACGGAGTAGGTGCATGTGTGAAAAGAGCTCTTGCTAGAGAGAAACTAAAATTTGAAGATGCTGCAAAATTTAGAGATGTACATGCAATTGTAGATTGGTGCAATACCAAATTATCTACAAGAACAAGTGAGAGCTCAATAATTCAATGCTTCTTTTGGTTAGTTGAAGAAAATGATATTTTTTCTTGACAAAATTGTGAAACAATTAATGGATCTACAAAATGGCATTCGTTTAAGAGTTCGAATGCAAACACATGGACAATATGGACAAGGGAGTTGGCATGCTTTTGTCAATTTTGTATTGTAGGTGATTGGGAGGCATGTGAAAATACGGAATGGGTCAAACAATGGAAACAAAGAGCCTTAACACCTAAATTGATACATGTTCAATACAGAACAACAATTGAAGATAATCATCTGTTCGCATCAAATAATTATTATCGTGTTTCGGATCTTGTACAAGAAGGTGCATTATTTATTGAGTTGAATTTTATATGTATGCATGTTTAATATATGTGAATTAAATATAAGTCACTCTTTATTGAATTTTTTATTTATTTTTGTAGGACGTGTATGTTGTTGCACCTGAGGGGAATGAAGAGCAGACCGAGTACTGGTTGGCTAGATGTGTTGAGAGAAAACATAAGTTGGTACATCCTAGAGTGGATGATGACAACTTTGAGTATCCAATTGGTTAAGTGGTTGTTTTTGGCACTTGAATTCAAAAATATTTAATGAGAAAGAATGGTTTTCCTGCATTTGAAGATTATGAAAGACACAAGAAGATTATACATTATTCACATTTGATTTTGGAAACCAATATAAAACTAGTTAGATATCAAGGGAGGCCTGCTAATAAAGTTTTATGGACACTTTCAATGGATGATCATGAGGCAATCATAGATGCATTAAAAGAAAGAGAGGATGTAGATGGTACAACAGAGTAAATAAATATTGGTAAGTATATAGTCAAGTATATATATTTAATTGATATATATATTTGTCTTTAATAGTCATTTCCTAATTAAAGTTTTATATCATTTTTTGTTTCAGGTCTCCCAAAATTAAATGCTTTACAAAAAGGAGAGAAGATACACATGTAACAATGGAATTTGAATCTAGAGATAGGTAACTATATATATAGTTCTAGATACATTTAAGTGATAGTATAAATATTAAATTTAATTTAATTCATTGTCATTTTATAAAAAGTTTATAATTGATTTCATATCCCCTTAAGCCATTCTCTTAAAACCCCTTAAGCCATCCTCTTATGTACCATTAATCCATCCTCTTGCATCCCCTTAAGTCTCTCTATTAATTCCCTTTAAGCCATTCTATTAGGACCCCTTAATCCATATCCTCGTCTATCTACCCTTAATCCATCCACTTGTATCCCCTTAAGTCACTCTCTCAATACCCCTTAAGCTATCCTCTTAGGACCCATTAATCCATATCCTTGTATGTCAATGATTAATCCATCCACTTGCATCAGGCCTTAAGTCACTCTCTTAACACCCCTTAAGCTATCCTCTTAGGACCCCTTAATCCATCCACTTGCATCCCCTTAAGTCACTCTCTCAACAACCCTTAAGCTATCCTCTTAGGACCCCTTAATCCATATCCTCGTATGTCTACCCTTAATCCATCCACTTGCATCCCCTTATGTCACTCTCTCAACACCCTTTAAGCTATCCTCTTAGGACCCCTTAATGGTTTAGGGTTCATCTCCCAGTCTCTAGGTCATATGGTTTAGGGTTTATGGTTTCTAGGGTTCATGAGATGCTTAGAATAACAAATCTAAATGGGTTAATGGTTTAGGGTTCATCTCTGAATCTCTAGGTCATATGGTTCAAGGTTTACGAGTTCTAGGGTTCATGAGATGCTTAGAATAACAAATCTATATGGGTTAATGGTTTAGGGTTCATCTCCTAGTCTCTAGGTCATATGGTTTAGGGTTTACGATTTCTAGGGTTCATGAAATAGTTAGAATAACAAATCTATATGGGTTTTAAGGGTTTAGGGTTCATCTCATAGGATTTAGGCCATATGGTTTAGGGTTTAGGGTTTAAATTCATTCTCTCAACTCTCCTTAATCCATAATATTGCATCCCTTAAGTCACTCTCATAATTCCCCTTAAGCCATCCTCTTAGGGCCTGTTAAGCCATATTGTAAGGTTCATGACATGCATCCCCTTAATCCACTATCTTACATCCCTTAAATTCATTCTATCAACTCCCCTTAATATACCCTCT
>VDFB02377019.1:10000-31681 GCA_007258455.2 Sequoia sempervirens | reverse complement strand
ATGCAATTTGTCTTTTGGCTAGATTTCAAGAAGATCCTAGAGAGTCACATGTGGCAGGAGTAAAAAGAATAATCAAATACTTAAAGGGTACTCTGAAACATGGTTTATGGTATCCAAAGAATAATAATTTCTCTTTTTTGAGTGTTTATAAGATGCAAATTGGGAAAGTTGTGCGGATGACAAAAGAAGTACAAGTGGTGGTGCTTTCTTTCGTGGAATCAAGTTGGTATCCTAGCTAAGAATCAGGATTCAATGTCATTATCAACTACAAAGGTAGAATACATTGTTGCAACATCATGCTACAAATAGGTATTGTGGATGAAACAAGCATTGAAGGATATCAGAGTGTCATTTGATGAACCAATTCCTATCTTATGTGATAACATGGGTGCTATCGATATTTCAAAGAATTCAATAATGTATTCAAGGACAAAGGATATATCAATCCAATATCACTTATTGAGAGACAAAGTTACAGATAATGAGGTGAAGTTGGAGTATGTTCCTACTAAGGATTAGGTTGCTAATATCTTCACAAAGGCTCTTCCTAAGGATACTTCTAAGTATCTTCAAGATAAGTTAGGGGTTATTACCCCTCCTTTCAATTAGATGCATAATTTTATGCATCAATTCAATGGATTTCAAAATTCATTCCTTATTTTCGACTAGTTTTTTGTGGCTACCTCTCAGGGGGAGCAGGTAGTGGCATTGTTGGTCATTGCAGTTAGGGGGAGTAGGTGTTGTCATTGTGTGGGAAGATATTAAGCATGAAGATGGTGTCATCTTCCAGTTGTGTCAAAGGATATGAGCATAAAAAGGAAAAGTGTAGGTTGCAGTGGTTGCTCGTTGATGCAGCATGTTGTATACTCCTAAGGGGGAGTGCGTAAAGAAGTGAATTGAAAAGGAAGTTGCAAAGTAGGTGTATGTGTGATTGATGTCAAAGAGGAAGCAAAGAAAATAAAATGTGTTTCCATTTTCTATTGATGTCAAAGGGGGAGAGAAAGTTGGTTGAAAAAACATATGAAGAAAAGGGGAGAAAGAGAAAATGTTGAAAAGAACAGATGTTTTTGTAAGGGGGAGCAGTGTGCAATAATGTGCAATATATGTGTTGGTGATCAGAGCTGTTGTTTTTACGAATGGTTTTTCATATCATGTGTTGCCATCAATGAAAAAGAGTGAGATTTGTGGAATTTTATGTTGTCATTGATGTCAACAGATCTTTGTTGTTGCATTGATGTCAACCTATGGAGATGCTTTGATTGGTTGCATTATGTTGTCATTAGTAGTCTCATTGATGTCAACCTCTAGTGTTGCTTTGATAAGCATGTGTTTGTGGATGTTCAACCTCTTGTATGGTTGAGATGATGAGAGGAGTGTTGCAGATGTTGAGTTGGTGTTTATGGTGCCTATTTTTTGAGTGATTTTGAGAAAATTTGAATAAAAGAGGAAACGGTGTCGTAAAGAGTGTTCAATGTGGTAGAGTAGTGTTTGGTATTTTTCTCTGTATTTCTTCATGGTTGAAGATCTACTTGTGTGGTTTGGATATGATGATCATAGGTGTTTAGAGGTATTATATCCAGATTTTAATGTTCTAGATTATTTGGAAAAAGAAGTTGTGTTCACCAATGTGTGAACTGTGAAACAGTGGTGTCTAGGAGAATGGTTTTGCTCTGTATTTTTCTACATTGTGGTTTCTAGTCTTGTGGATCTAGAAGTGTGCTTAAAATTTCTATATCTATCTTTAGTTTGATTTTTTTGACTTTTGGTGCTTCGCAAGGTTGGATTCATCAGTTACAATATGTATAAGGTTAACTGGGTGTAGAGAATTAATATATCTTTCAAGTGTTTGTTGTTGTGAAGGATTTGTTGGATTTCAAGGTATTGATGGAATATTCTAAATTATGTTTAAGTTTTTTGTGTGATCTATGAGTCATCTTTGGATCAAATGAAGTGTGTACTTAAATTTTTAATGGTGTTAACATAGGTTCAATCGATCTTGGGTGATTACACTAATTGCATATGTGCTTCGATGTTTGTGGAAGCATGGTGTGTTTTTTGTGTGTAGATTTAGGCCTGAGTTAAGGTGTGATGTGTTCCACCTTCATTCATCTCCACCGTGGGAATGTTTTGGTGTCGACCTATTTTGAATTTGCATGTTTAAGGTGCATAGCCAACCTTGTAGATTGTTTTCAAGGTTGAGGATGGTATATATGTGTGATGAAATGATGGAGGATGAGTGTGTGATGTGTGTGGTGCGAAGTGTTGAGATGTGAAGTGAAAAAGTGTGATTCATGCAGTGCAAGATTTAATGCTTAAGACTACTAGAAGCAATGACCAGAAGGTGTCTACATTCTTCAAAGAGAGTATAAATGATCTAGAGATGCAATGGTGGATCTTTTCTATTGCTCTGAGATGTATTTCTCATTGTAACAATATTCTTTCTTTCTTCTTTCCAATCTAGCAGTGAGCCATTAGTAGTGATTCCTTCTTTCCTTTTGGGCAATCATCCCTCTGATAGTGAGCCTATTGTATTCGATGTTGCAATTACTTTATATTGTGAGTTAATCCTCACTATGGATTTTCTCTTCTTAGGTTTTCCATGTAAATACAGTGTTCTCATGTTTTTGGATGTGTTTTCATTATTGTTTCTCATGTTTACATTCTACTAATGCATGATAAGGGTTTAATGGTTGTTAAGGGTTTAAGAGTAATGCAGATCTGAATGTTAATGAGGTTTTTGATGTTTTAATGTACAACAGATTCACCCCACCCCCACTCAATTATCTTGTGCATTCAAAAAGTTGAATCTCCTCTCATAAATATGTTCCATCTAGAGGAAGAGAGATATTTTCTTATAGTAATTTAGCAAGCAATAGGTTACCATGAACCAATGGTTTGATAAGAAAGCTAAAGTAAAGGCTTTCAAAATCTTTGATCTAGTGTTGATGTCATTTGAATCCCATAAGAAAAAGGGAGACCACTCAAATTTTAACCATCTATGGTTGGGTTCATTTAAAATGTCCAAAACTATAAGAGAAAAAACCATCAAGTTGCAGGACTTATCTGGTGGCGTAAATAGGTAATTTTCCTAACTAGTTATTAGTGGGGTCATATTTGCATGTTAAGTCCATTTAGGTCCTAAGAATATTTAAGTTGTTTAGATAAGATTTGATCTTTTCATTTTTTATTAAATATTAGTCCTAGGTCATTTAATGATGGCTCATGTCATTTAATAATGACACAAGTCATTTAATGTTTTACATTAGGTACTTCATCACACCTTATCTATATAAATAAGGTAATTGTACACTCTTGTAATTTACCTCATCATAAAATTTGATAGATATTGCTTTCAAGCAAGCTCATTCTTGTATACTCTCTTATGGAAGGTTTTCATTTTTTTCTAAGTGGTCCTAGGATATAGCTAATTTTCAACTCCTGCATGGTATCAGAGCACGACCTTACAAATTCCTTCCCAAATTTAAGGGTAGAGCTATTGCCAAATGAGAGATCTTGGTGGTTTTTAGTAAAGTTTAGCATTCTCTTCGCTTGCACCATATGGTGATTAGGATAATAATAAATACTTGAAAAAAATACAAGATTTAGGGTGTCTTTTTTTGTGGCTTTGTATTGTAGGTTCATTTTGGAGAATTTTGGGCCAAAATAGGCCCTTCCATTGAATCTAGAAGGCTTAAAAACCCCCCATTTTCATATAAAATACTTAATATTTTGAAGAAAATTTATTTTTGGTGATTTGAAAAAAAAATGGGTGACTATCTTAAATTTGATGGCCAAAGGACCATCACAAAGGACTGTGTTAAATTTGATAGTTAAATGGTTGTCATACTAGCACTCAATCCAATCCGCTAGCTTCCGCTTCCATGGGGACCACCTGCTAGCCCTTAGAGGGCTTAATGTTGGCCCCTCAAGCCTTAATTAGGTAGTTTTTTTAAATTGCCATAACTTTTGACTTGGGTATCAAATTTTTTAAAATGAGTTATTGTTGGGAAGCTCGTTCTGAGAAATTTATGGTGGTGTAAGTATTATTATCATATTTTACTCTTGGAATGTTTTATTTATGTTTGAAGTCAGATCTGCCATTTGAATCTTTGAGCTCATAATGTTTTGTCTAAATCTTTGGTTTTTGTGTTTTTGTAGCATCGTAAATGTATTGAGGAGCTCTATCATTATACACATGAATTTTTTCTAGTTTCAACACCAAGTATTATTTATTCATATTTTGGCATATTTTCATTCTAGTTAATTACTTGGACATCTTGACTCCTAGAGAGGTTTTGTCTTTTTAGGAAGGCTACATTTGTAGCATACATCATGTTTGGGGGTTTCTAATTGTTGTTGAAGGTTTCAAACTATAATTTTGGAGATATCTCATATTTCATTATGGTGTTTTCATTCCATCATTCTCTAATCATGTTGAAAAAAGGAAAATATAAACAATGGAGAGATGGCATCATAAAACATCTCTATTGGCTTCATTTGTTCGCATATTTGTATGGTCTAGTTCGCCCTCCAAGTACAACTATTAAGAAATTTTATTGGAATTACAAAAGGGATCATGTCCTAGGAGTTATTGCTTTGATGTAGATGATGACATTTTGAATTTTGTTCATTTTGAGTGTCCTCATGTTCTTTGGACTAAAATTTGGGAGATATATGGAGATCTTGATACTCAGCCATTCCCAGATGATCATGTTTCAGAATTTATTGCTCCTCTTCATTTTTTAGAATGGAAACCCTATGATTATGATGTTATTTAGGAGTTTGATTATTTGGAGTACTTTGAATCTTCAAATGAGGATGATGAGGTTTCTTTAGATGCTCCTTCTCCTTCAAATACGATTGTTGATCCTTCACCTCCAGTGATTCCTTGTGTAGAGTCATTGATTGAGGCTCCCATCATTCATGTTCAACAGGGGCATTCGTCTTCTTGATTGGGATTCCTATTTATCAAAAATTGCATCCTTGTTTATGAAGTCTCACATTTCAAATTTGGAGAACACATTTGAGGGGGTATCTCTCCTCTTTGTTGAAATTCATTGCACAATTTTTATCAAAACATCTTTGTCTGTGGATCTCGTTCAACATCAATTTTTGCATGTAGACCTGGTTTGGCGCCCTCTTCATTCATTGGGCATGTACCTTATTTGATTGTACATGTTTGTACTTAGTTTTGTTTCTTTTGAAAGGGATATAAATTGTTTATCGACATTGGATCATGTTTTATCTTCAAGCACTTACCATTTTTGTAGGAAACTATACATTGTGTGGGGGCTACATAGTATCTATCTTTCCCTCTTATGGGGGGGTTATCAATTGTATATTCATGATGGATGTAGTCCTTGGGGGTATCATTGAGTTCTCCATACATCATCCTTGTTTATATCTTTTTTCTTTTGGAGAGGGGCTTTTTCCCATGTGGTTTTTCTCCTTTTCTCCATTTGTGAGAGAGTGCATTTGCATTTGTACATAGGTACCTAAAATGGCCTCATAGTTGGGGCCTATCCTTGCATACTTGCATCATTTACATAATAATTGCTCTCCCTAAGTTGCACTTAAGGGGGGTGTTGGTGTATATAGGTGATTTTCATAACTAGTTATTAGTGGGGTCCTATTTACATGTTAAGTTCACCTAGGTCATAGGCATATTTAAGTTATTTATCATAAGATTTGATCTTTTTATCTTTTATTAAATATTAGAGCCCTAGGTCATTTAATGATGGTTTATGTCATTTAATGTTTTGCATTTGGTACTTCATCACACCTTGTCCATATAAACAAGGTCATTGTACACTCTTGTAATATACCTCATCATCATAATTGATAGATCTTAATATTAAGAAAACTCCTTTCTTATGCACTCTCTTGTGGAATTTTTTCATTGTTTTTGCAGGTGGTCTTGGGATAGAGCTAATTTTCACTCCTACATTATCTAGGGAGCCATCCCATTTTGAATCAATGGGAAATTTCTCTAACCAATGGGTACTTTCTCAAACACTAATTAAGCCTACAATTTTTTTTTCTTGACATTCCAAAATGTTGGATTTGATTTTACTTGTTTACATGGTTTGGTATTAGTTTATTTTTTGTGTTAGTGTGTTATTATATAGTTTATTTTAGCAAGTTCCTTCTTATACATGAGGTTTTTTAGGAAATAAACATTTTAGTTGATTATACTTTAGGGGGATATATTGATAAATTGTGAATCTTTGGCTAATGTTTTAATTTTTCTTATAAAAATAGATTAAGGGTAAATCAATCCTAGTAAGGAAATTGCTATGCCTTGAAAAACCCATCCTTCATTAATTCTTGTGATTGGACTAAATTTTGATAATTTTGTCCTTATCAAATCTTTTTTTCAAGTGAAAATAATTTTTAAATAGTTGCTTAAACCTAGAGAATATTTTAGATTGTGTGCTTCTCTAAAAGCACCACATAACTTGCAATCCTAAATCAAAAGGTGAATTTTTTTAGAAAGATGAAAGGTAAAAGGAAAATAAAAGATGTCCATGTTATCTCAATTAGGTTGATGTAAACAACTACAAGGGCTATAGATGTTTGGCCAATAATAGATCAATGTTTAGAGAAAGTTAGCACAATTCTATTAGGTCTATAGATTCTTGACTAGTAGTGGAGTAATGGAATTATGATGGTGGTATGTTTGTTGGAATTCATTTTGTATCATGATAACAAATCTCTATGTGCTTAGAAATCACAAAGATGTTATTGAATTTCCTAGGGAAGGTTTATATCTAAAGGGATGCATTAAAACATAAGATGAATGTTAATGAGATTGTGGATAAATATGATTATTTGATTCTTCAACACGAATTTATGATTACTGCTCGAGGATTGTTTTTTTTTAAGATTTTGCGGAGTTATGAAAGAAAGGTGAACAAGAGATATGAAGTTCTCAAATGCTAAGGAGATTTCCTTTAAAAGTCATCATTTATTGTGGATAACAAACCCTAAATTTTCATTCATGAAAATGAAGGATCCCCTTTCTTTTTATATTTTTTTGAAGTTTGGATTTATAGATTTTCCCCTAGTGAATGAAATGTTTAACAAGCCCAATTTTAAGTTACAATCATTCAACGTTAGTCCTCTTTGAATTTTTGTGTTAATTTTGAACAAAGTAATATATACATGACTCGTTTTAAAGCCTAGTTTATAAAAGATCATATTTGGGCATTATATCAAATGTGCTCAATTCATTTATGTAAGTTTTACCTTTAATGACATTTCAAACTTGATCTAGCTTTTTCTTTGGGTTAACTATTTTTGTTTCATTTGGATTTTCTTTGCTTATGACAATCTTTTTGTGGGGTGTTTCCTAGTTTATGCTTCCAATTTGATATCGACATTGAGTTTAGTTTTATATTGTAGGGTTGATCATATATTTTTTTCTATTTGCCTCCAATTGTCCTAATCTAGGGCCTAGGTTGAATCCCTATTATTAACCTTAGAATTATTAATAATATATTTTTATTAGGAGGTTTGCCACTATTATTAAAATATTGTTGGTAAAAAATCATATCATACTAATCATCAAACATCAATCTAAGACTTTTAAAAAGTTTTATAATGAAAATACATGTAGTTGACACATATGGCCCTTCAAAACAAGAGCTCTCAAAATAACAAGAAATTAAAAAACCGGCTAAAACACTAAGCACTAAATACATACAACAACTCCTATAAGGGTAGAGAAGGATCATATAATTAAATGAGAGCTAAGCATCATGCTTCCTCCTTACATATTGCACCTTCATAAACACATCTTTCTACTTGGAAGAATCATGCTTCCTTTTACTCATTACTATTTATTTCATGCCATTGTACTAACTTGAGTATTTATGGGCATTGAATTCCCCGTAACCATTATCATTGATAAAGTTCATTAGATCCAAGGTCAAAAACTTTCCACCAATTTGATTTATTTTATTTTTTTACTATAGGAATAAGGTAGTCCCCCTATAAATTACAGTGTGCCTAGTAAACTTTTTTTACATGCCCAGTGGCGCTGGTGTGACATGTCCTCTGATACCACGGGGACGAGGGGGAGACTAGACCTCGTGACCTCTTGCCTACAATAGGTTGCTTTAGCCAATCGAGCTAGGCCCCTAGCCCCACCAATTTGATATCTTGAATAGACAACTAAATGAACACACTCCATCCTAAAAACAAAATTGTTACAACAATCACTTGTCCAACCCACATACTCGAGTTTTTAAAATTAAAATAAGAACTAAAATAATAAAATACAGCATAGAGTGCTCTAAGAAGGCCAAAGAGATAATACAATATACTAACCAAACACAAAGAAAAGCTTTCCCTATTCCGTAATATTTTTTCTTTCCCTAATATTAAGTATGATGTTACCTATTTTGTATTTTGCCACATAAAAAAAACTTTATTTCTTTTCAATAAAAGATTTCCCTAAGAATGGCAACCGTGATTCATGTATAAGAAGACGTTATAAATGTCATAAAGATGACGTTAAATAAGTCGGTGAGAGCCAAAGATCACATGAAATTGAATAGACAATAAGTAGGGTCAACTTATTTCCTAAGACAATGTCCACAAAATATAAATATCTGATATTTATCCTACGTCAATGGTTGTTGGATGGCGTAGTTAAGCAGTTTAGTATTTAATTGATAAAAAGGCTTGTCTGTAGGAGTCTTGCATAATTTAATACGTGTTTAATGTAAGCGAGCCACGTGGCCTCGTGATGAGAAAGTTTGGTGGCTGAGCGTAAAGCGGCGGTAGAGTCATGTGCTGTTGTCGGCTAAAGTGTGCTTCTTTCAACAACTACTTCTACCTAACTCTTATCTCTTGGTGGGACCCGCGCCAATAATAATTGAAATGCAAATGCCAGCTTCTATAAAGTAATAGATTGGGATGAGTTTGTAACGTTAGACGCGTACGATTCTACTAACTTTCACAACAAAGTCAGAGATGAGACGAGGATGCCACGGCTTGTTTAAGGGAGGAATACATGGGCTCTACATCTTTTCATCTCCCACACACCATGTTGCTTCTGCCTTTGACGGATGGGAAAGGAAAAGGAATGGGATGGGTTGATTGGGAAAGAGAAAAGGAATGGAATGGATTGATTGGTGGGTGTTGAGTGTTTGTCAATCTAAGTCGGTATTTTTGTTTTTTTGTTTTTTGGATAAGGTTTTTAAATTCGAGAAACTTTGATATGTAAGTTATAAAATTATGATAAAAAGTGATTATTATTTAATATAAGTACGAGTGTGAGTGTTGTATCAAATACAGACACATTGAGATTTTCACTTCTAACCTCCTTCACATGTCAAAGTCAAGAGAGAATGGCATGATTATCCAACGTACCCTTGTTAGAAAGAGAGGATGTTTTGGGAGCTATGAAGAATAATCTTGCACCATATTTGTTACGATATGTCTTCAAAAGGATGACCAATGAATCTACTTAATCAGGTATAAATTAGATAAGTAGGAAGTATTTTTCATAGCGTGTCAAATTTATTGTTATCAAGATTCAACCGTGTAGTTTTTTTAATCAAACTCATTGACTCATGTTTCATGACAAGAACCCATCTCTTACGATAATGAATGTTCCACTTAACACTCATTGTATCTAGGTGATGCTCACAAAGGTGAAGCATTGGGTTTTCCGAGGAGGACACACATCCCAGTACTACTCCAACTCAAGCATGCTTAACAAGCTAAGTGCTCTTAACCTTGGGGAAAACTCCATGGTTAAGCGTGCTTGAGTTGGAGTAGTATTGGGATGGGTGTCCTCTCGGGAAGGCCCAATGCTTCACCTTCGTGAGCATCACCTAGATGCAATGAGTGCTAAGTGGACCATTCACTATCATGAGAGATGTGTTCTTGTGAACCACTACTCATGAAACATGGGTCAATGAGTTTGACTTGAAAAACTACATTATTGAATCCTGATAGTAATATCATAAGTATAAAATAGCTAATCTTGTTCTCGACCTGACACCCAATCCATATATGTGTGTACATGATTGATACACACACACACACATACATACATACATACATATGTACATACATACATATATATACATACACATATGTACATACATACACATATACATATATACATGTATACGTACATATACATATATACATATATTCATACATACATATACATATATACATACATATACACATACATATATACATATATATACACACACATACACACACAAACATACATACTTACACACACACACACACATATAGGTGTAGATGTGTACATGTACATATATCGTAGGTATCTATATGTATTATACATCTATACATCTATGATATATCTACATACATATAAATAAATATGTGTACACATATACATATATGTACATAATTATGTTGAAAGACATTTTACAGTGGCATCTATAAATGTACATAATTATGTTGAGAGACATTCTATAATGACATCAAGGAGTCTCATGTCATTACCATATATATAAAAGCTAAAACACAATAGACGTATATTTAAAAAATAAATAAAACTACAAAATTTTAACAATACCGGACATAATTAAAATTTAAAATACACACAAAAATTTAAAAAAATCTTCAAATAAAATTAAAGTAAACAATATAAACAAAATGAAATAATGTTAATTAAGAATTGAAATTAATGTGTTCATATATATATAATAAACAAAACAATTCCAATTTAATAATGATATTATATATAAATAAAAGTAATGTGTAGAATCATAATACTTTTTAGTTATATATGTATTATATATAAAATAATATGATTATAACATATATAAGGATCATTATCTTTATAAAAGTTAGAATTAAATAAAAGTAATGAGTAGAATCATAATACTTTTTAGTTATATATGTATTATATATAAATAATATCTATATAATATTCATATATAAAATAATATGATTATAACATATATAAGGATCATTATCTTTATAAAAGTTAGAATAAAATATTTATATTATAAATACAAATATTATATTCATATTTAAAATATAATATATATTAAAATAAAAGAAAAAACAGTCCCATGATTTAGAAAACGTTCACTAATAATACTTAACAGTGTAAGGTGCAGATTCATTCCGGAGAGCTTGGGGCGCATGTGCAGCGTCCCTTATTTCAGCTGCATTAGGCAATTCAATAAAATAAAATGGGCTGTTTATTCTGTGGCGTGTGAGGGCCCACCAAATGATTTGGAATTTTATAATTATTGGTGGGCCCGGCAAGGGTGCATAGAGAGCGGTGAA
The DNA here is from genome assembly GCA_007258455.2 of Sequoia sempervirens. Lineage (NCBI taxonomy): Eukaryota > Viridiplantae > Streptophyta > Pinopsida > Cupressales > Cupressaceae > Sequoia > Sequoia sempervirens. The sequence continues at coordinate 20,389 of VDFB02377019.1, read as the reverse complement.
CCAAAGAAAAGTCCAGCTGAGGTACGTTTGGTTGGTAAGTAGAAAGAAGGTGACGTCAGGCGATGGGGATGGTGGAGCGACCTAAAAGTTTGCTTTTGCTTTTCAAATTTCTTCTAGAAGTTTAAGAATATTAACATGTGGAGGACACAAGGAAGATCCAAATTATGGATGGAGTTATTTATTGCTATAAAATGTATTATATTAAATTTAAATATTTTTTTTTATGTGGTTGATAGATTGGTGAGAATGTAATGGAGTTATTTATTGTTATGGAATGTATTTTATTAAATTTAAATGTGTTTTAATGTGATTGATATATTGGTGAGAATGTTTGATTTTTTAATATATTTTTAAAAATAATTTAATTATAATTTAATAATAAGATGTATTGTATTATTTTATTTAATAATTTTTTATGTAAAATGTATTCAGATGTTTAAGTATTACAATTTTTTTATTAAAGATTATTTTTTGTTTGTATAAAATTTTGACATCATAAATTATTTATTGTTATAGAATGTATTTTATTAAATTTAAATGTGTTTTAATGTGGTTGATGTATTGGTGAGAATGTTTGGGTTTTTAATATATTTTTTTAAAATAATTATTAATTATAATTTAATAATAAGATGTATTGTATTATTTTATTTAATAATTTTTTTTATAAAAAATATATTCAAATGTTTAAGTATTACAAATTTTTTTATTAAAAATTATTTTTTGTTTGTAAAAACTTTTAACATCATAATATATAAAATTTTAATAATGAAAGTATGATTAAGCATTAGTTAATATATTTTTTAACAAATTAAATCAAAGTTTAATAGATGATAATTTTACAATTTACAATAGTGTTTGAAATTGCATTGGATTTAATTGTGTGGATATTTTTTATATCAATATTTCATATCACACCATATATATATATTTATTTATTTATTTATTTCAAAAGTCGATGTCAAGAAGGGATTAAATGCATAGGTTGAGGCCCACTTGGATTTTGGAGATCAAATCTTTGCCAATGCATTTAAAGGTTACCCACTTTCTACAAAATTAGGAAACGTGCCCATTCCATTATGGAGGTTTAGTACCTGCAACCATTTCTCTATAAAATTCAAGTAATTGTGGGCAGTTGCATGCACCTAATCATCTTCTTGATAATGAATCAGAAGGTGTGATATGAAGAAGATTAGGTGCATGCAACTGCCCACAATTACTTGAATTTTATAGAGAAATGGTTGCAGGTATTAAACTTCCATAGTGGAATGGGAACGTTTCCTAATTGTGTAGAAAGTGGGTAACCTTTAAATGCATTGGCAAAGATTTGATCTCCAAAATCCAAGTGGGCCTCAACCTATGCATTTAATCCCTTCTTGACATCAACTTTTGAATAATCACAATTCATCGAGCTAAGCAAATCATGGTCATTGTGCTCCTTTTTATTCTACTACAAGTAGGTTTAGCTTTCAAAGATTGTGGACCATTAATAGGTGTTCATCAAACAATGAGCAAACACTCATGGTACTTCTTCCTTATAACTCGTGCTTTAACTCCTATGAGCTATTAGATTAGAGAGGATGCAAGAACAAAAATATTTCATTTTCTTTTGCTTCCCACTAGCTAATGAAATTGTCATTCTATCATCCATTACCTTTTTATATACATTGCACATATTTAAACAATTATTGAAGGGGTCCCACCAGCAAACGAAACTAATCAATAGTGGAAATCATGATGAATAAATCTTTACTTTCCCTTGCATTCCCTATAGACAATTACATTGTTGAGATGGATGGCCAATAGAAGCTTTGGCACCAAAAGCATAAAATGAATTAAACTCCCCATGAGCCATTGGATGAATGGAATCAACAACACATGAGAGCTCAAACCTTTTCAAATAAATTTATGCTTGCACTAACCCAAGGCATGAAGAGCATGGCCACATACAACAAAACAAGTCAAAAATCAAAAAATAACATATAGTGATTTTACAACCTATAATACTCTAGGTGTGTAGATTAATTTAAAATATAATAAATAGATGAACAAGTAAATGAATGATTAAGCAACAATACCACACAAAGACACATAATTTATCGTGGGAAAAATCATAAAGGTGAAAACCCCACAAACATCATAATTTAAGAAAATTTACAAATTAGTATATATAGTTACAAACACAAGAACTTAGAGATAATCTAACCTTTCTTTCATATTACCTCACATATACCTCTAATGCAACATATTCACATTCTCATAATCCATTCTCAAAATATCAAATGGAATCCTTTGGTATATAGGGAGAGAAGGTTGGTACACCCTTCTGAAAAGTTGCCAAACCTTTTCATTAAGAAATTTAGTACATGATTAATAAATCAACTAATATAAAATATCATTATTTTAAATTAATTAATTAATTAATTATCTTTATAATATGCTATACACATTTACTTTATAACGTCCATACTTTTATTAAAATCTTCTAAATACTTATTTAAGGCCTACTGAAAGGTATGAACCACTAATAAACTTTAAGATCTAATAATTGTTTTCACCATGGTTGTTGGTGACTTACAACAAACTTTTGAGTTGATAAAAGGGAGAACCTAGTAAACCATTAGGTACAAAACCACTTAATAAAAAACTTTGAATTACACTTTCACTAAAAAATACTTAGATGTTGCAAGATAGATTTAATCTACTCTCGCTCATCCACTAAGGAGACTACAACATTTTCAATAATGAAAATATACACTAGAACTCAAATAGCTCTTCATAACAAAAGCTCTATAATTTTTTCACAATACTTTGGACCTAGACCTCCAACTCGGCTAATGGTTGGATCACCTTGGAGGCTTCTTTCATTATTGGAGCTAGACGATAATTCTAGAATATTGACTCAATCATTTTCATTGATTAGTCCAATTATTAGATGGCCAATGTAACCCATCACACTTGTACCATCCTTTGTAGTGATGTTAGTTGGGATCTCCATCATTGTGCTACTATGTCCTTGTCTTGCAATTTGAATACCCTTGCACCTACCTTCCTTTTGTATGCATGTGTACATTAGTGAGTGGGTAATCCCACAATAATGGGTCCCAAACTTGGGACAAGAAAAATTTAGAAGGGAGTGACAAAAATTTAATATCGTCAAATGAAGGTCCTTTGCTTGAAGGTTTTTATGCAAAGATATTTGATTGAAGATTAACCTTCGAGTAAATGTCATCTTCATTCAAAGGTCTTCACTAATAAAATAATAATAAAATTGCTCGAATGTATTATTTTATTGTTTTTAAAGTTATATTAACCAATAACTAAGTTGTTTGTTGGTTCATTTAGAGGCTTTGCATTAAAACATTCTCCACACACCCAGGCATCCAAGTTTTTTCGTCTATGCTAGGGTTTCTTTGTTTGCAAGCTCACAAATTTTGTGCAAGGAAAGAGTAGGGGAGATTCGAACAAAGGGTAGGAGTAAGGGAGGTTTGAGCAAAGGTCCCTATGTTTTTTAATTTTCCCTATTTTTCCCATCATTTCTTGTAATTTCCCAATTTATTGTAAATGGTAACAATTAAAATTTTAAAATTGAAATGATGAAATTTACAAACCAAATAAAATTTAAACCCTAAACCCTAAAATCAAAATTGTAAACCTCATTTACATCCTAGTGTATGGGGAAATATGAATCTTTATTGATTGCAAGAAGGTCCCTAGACTAATTTTAAACTATTGTTCAAAGAGTAAATTCAATCTATTTTCTTGAACCCATGTGTGTGTGATTTGGTAGATAACAAGAAAATTTATTGAAAAGGAATGAAAATATAGAAAATTATTGAATTTATTGCCTTCCATGTCAATGGATCCTAGCCTAAAGACTTCTACTAAATACTCATAACTCGTGTCATTTTTAGGATCAGAACATGGAGTAAGTATGGATAAAAAATCTCTTGTTGTAGTCATGTGAAGTCTCTAGATGCAACCATGTGGGGATGCAAACATAGTGTGAAAATGTAAAGGAGTACAATTTCCTACAATACATTTAGCCCCCACTTTAGTGAGTATGAGCCCTACGATCAAACTAAAGTAGAAAAATAAGTATAGAGAGGTCTAATTGTACAACTATTAGAAATATGAGATGACAAGGATCAAGGAGGATGATCAAGCCCCTAAGATCAAAGATCCCACAACAAACCAACAAAGGAACAAAGAGACATACGAATGCAGTAGGGACACAAGATACAACATTATATAATGTCAGAATTAATGCAAGAAAAGATGAACTAGAAGGTTGCATTATGTCAAGTCCATCAAACACACTCACATGGTACCACATGCAAGAAATTTGTGTTATTCAAGGTGGCCATGAGTGTAACATGCCCATTGTTCAACACAGTAATTTCCTATGTTCTACCCACAAGTGAATAGTTTATGCATCTAACCTTTAAGAGCAATAAAAAATTTCTTTTCCTTTGAATAATAAGTGCACATTTCAAACTTTACCATTACATACAAAAGAATTCCTTTCATTGATTCAAATAATAATGATACATGATTTCCATATGGCATATTTTATTTTCAATTTCAATATAGATGGATATGAATTACATATATAGCTTAAACAAGCTTCTAACAAGTATAATGTACAATGGTCCAAGAATTTCCCCTCAAATCTTGACCGCCAACTAAAGAGGAGAAGCATCACTCAAGCATTTTTTTTCCAACCTCGTATTTACTGTGGTCCCTCGCACATCTACCTAACTGGTAAGATGCCCCTACCCTTCGGAAAAGAGATTGGTTTGGTAAACTCATAACAATAGCCTATTATGAGCTTGGTGTTGTGTCTGATACATTTTTAGATTGGCATACAATGGTTACAACTTACATGTATGAACATCCCATGCCTAGTATATAATCTCAAATCATAGTGAAACTGACAGTGTAAACAGTGGCTACTTATGCTACTTTGGCCAAAGTTTCCATTACCCTAAACTTAGAGTAGAGGTCACACATTCACCCATCTTTCTAGCTCAATTTGGTTTATAATGACCATTATACTCTATATCTAGGTTACCCCCTTTCTCATGGATTTGACCAATCCTAGGAATAACCCACATAACATCCCATAACATTATGACTGTACTACCAAAGTGATTAAAGCAACATCTTGCATAAAGCTACATACGTCTAGAATAGACTTCCTATGTACAGTGAAGATAACTACTCATAGTATAAATATGTTGCACTCAAATAAACTCCCATATATAGGGTACATAAAGACAAGCAACAAGATAGGTTCTACAACATAATGCATAACCATGAAACAAGCAATCTCAAACAAACACCACAACATATTCAAAAACACTCTTTTCCCAACATAGTAAACAAACTAATTTATCCTTTCCAACATAAAGACAAAGGTATAGAAACTAGCATGCCTGTATAAGTTCCAATTGATTATATTCCTTCCTAGTGTGAATCCTCAAATTGATTGACAACTCCTCCAAGTTCCACTTGACTATCCTCTTCTAACTTCTCACAAAATCTCACAATAACCACAAATACAAAATACCAAAATAACACCCAACTCATAGCAAAAAAACATCAAGATATTCAGAAAGATAAGTGTAGCATTTGGTAGAATGGGCACCTCTATTTATACTAACTTGTGAGCAAATGAAGACTAAAAAAAACCAGGTATCTTTGCCACATTTCTTCCTCATGCAATGACTCACTCATAGGTTTGCAACACATGACAATTCTTAAGCTAAGTCGACTTAGTATTTGGAAAAGCAACCAGATAACAATTTTCCTAATTCGAATTCTATTTCAAAATGATACCATTTTTTCACTTGATTGATTCAAAGCACTATTTGTAGGCTTATTTGAATTCATAGACTTCTTTTGCATTACAATCTCTACTAAATATGGTGCCACCTCTATGCTTTGGCATCACCTTCACAATGTGGCTAGCTTTATGTGAGCACCCAGTACACACAATTTCAACAATTCATCCTTTGAAGGAAGGCATTAGAAATTTAGGGGTATTTGAGTAAATTAATGTTAAATAAGGTCTTTGAGACTATTATTCATGTAATTGGGGGCTTTTTAAGGTTAGTTGTTCCAAAAATGCAAAAGGTTGCATTATTTTGTGTTTGTTGTTAACAAATTGTCAAACAATGCAAAATTAAGCATATGTAAGGGTTAAGTTAGTTTGTGGTCAGTTATAGGCACCCCAAGAGGTATTTTTCAGGTGGTAGCATGATATATTGTTGTAATATCTCGAAGGGGAGGCTGTTGAAGAAGTTTGGAATGAGTTTCTAATAAGAAATTTGTTGTTTTTTGTGTTTTCCATTAAGAAATTGCTGATCACATGCATTGTACGACCTGTACACATTGTTCCACACTCCAAGCCTATAATGGATGGATAGATAATTGAATAATATTTCTTTTGGCATTGGAATGGTGTTATTTCATTGAAGAATCGAGTGAGATATCCTCATTTTACTACCGGGTGGTCTGAAATCCCATGTTTTTCCTATTTTCCTGAACTTTGCTTGGCTGGTACAGTCCGTACAACTCCAGATCTTGGTTGAAGACTAACATGGTATTTTAGGGCACTGAGTCTACTTTCAAATGCTTTAGGTTTGATTGAAAACTATTAATTTTGGAGTGAGTTATCTCTGTTTTCCTGAAACTGCTCTGTTTTGGTGCAAGTTGGTGTTTTGAGAGTAATAAAATGAGTTTTTAGGGCATTCCACCTACTGTAGCAATTGTAACTCAGTGGAATGACCCAATTTGTTGTAACATAGGTTTCCAAATGCTGTGGAGGTCAGAGGAAGTGTGTTTGTGGGTTTTGGGTGTTGCCCTAGGTTGAATTTGGGTGATTTTCCTTGTGAAAGTGAGGAACTAAATGATGGTTTATGAGTTTTCTGGAAGAAATAACCTATGTGATGAATTTTAAAGCTTGTGCAGGAATAATTATGAGTGTTTGAATAGGTGGCAAGGGTCTGGAAAGGTCTGGAGGTATGATTTACAATAAACCCTCCTTTTGAAGGCCTAGAATCAAGGGTTTTTGGTTTTGCTATGTTGGAAGAGTGATTTCTAGAAACTAGTGGTGGATTTAATAGTTTTTGGGCATTTTAATTGCTGCCCCAAGGTTTCATAAGGTTTGGTGGAGTTTAAAGTGTACCTTCTTTGTAAAAGTGGGCTAATTCTACTAGCCCTTGGATACGGTGACTTAATGTTTTTCTATGTTTTGACAAATGAATCTTACTTGTAAGCTTGGAAATGTCTTTTTGATGGAATATGGATGCTATATGGGTGATTAGTGGGTGTTCTTATAGTTTTCTTTGAGGAATTGGTCTTTCAGTTGCTCAGTTGTGAATTGGAAAGCCATAGAGCTGACCCTATGGAAGTTGTGCTACTTATTTGATTTTGTGTTGGTGTTTGGTTTTCAAAGCTTGGTTGATTGTTCCTCCATCCTGCTCTGCATTAGAGTGGTATCAGAGTGAGGAAGTAGATCTCTTAAATATTGAAGGAGAAAGGACATCATGGCTACCAGAGGTTTGAATGAGAAAGAAGAACAAATGAGGAATGCTCTTTTCCAGACCAGATGCAAATGCAAAGGTAAGATCTATAAGGTAATGATTGATTCAGGTTCATTGGGTAATGTTGTTTCAGAAGAAATGGTTGAAAAATTGCATTTGACAAGGCTAAAACATGAATCACCTTACAAGGCATATTGGGTAAATGATAGTCAGCATGTTGTAGTTAGAGAGCAAGCATTGGTAGATTTTGAAATTGGTCCTTATAAAGATGTTCTATTATGTGATATTATGCCTATAAGGGATTGTCATATGATACTAGGAAGGGTTTGGCAATATGATAGATTTGCTATGCATGATGGGAGGCTTAATGTGTATGAAATTGAAAAGGATGGGCAAAGGTATATTTTGAGTTGTTTGCAGGAAGAAGGGACACAAAGAAGGATAGGGATGTGTGGAAAAAGAGAGATGTTGGAGCAAAAGGAACAAGGGAACCTGGAAGAGACAATAGGGCATAGCATAGTTGCAATGGAGAAAGGAAAACACCATGAAGAAGCATTGGGAAGGACAGTGCAGATTGAAGACATAAGAGAGACAAGGGAAGTGAAGGCCAAACATGAAAAGAATTTGATGACACAATATAAGGATAGAGAGTGTGAAGAAGACAAAGACAAAGTTACAGCCACCACATGTAAAAAGATTACTAAGACAATAAGAGCAGAGGAAGATTCAAAGTTAAAGTGTGTGAAAGGTGATGGGAAAGAAAGGGTCAAGGGTGAAATGACCTTAAAAGAGAAAGGTAAGCTTGAAGGTTGTGTTGAAGATAAAGGACATAAAGAAGTTTGTTCATTGAAGGTTAATGGTGTTCTAGGGCAGACACCTATGAAAAGTACAGTGGTACAAGAAGTTGAGACAAAGTATTGTGAGAAGAAGGCACTTGGGGTAGAGATCCCTCTAAGAGAAAAGAATAAGAATGAAGGAGAGTTATCAATGGAGAGCCAAGGAATGCCTAGTGAGGTCTATAAAGGTGAGAAGCAATGTCTACTGACTGGATAGGGTACTGAGCAGCCACAAAAGTCTGATAACAAAGGAGATGAGTTGCAGCAGGGCATAACATCTGATGACAGGGAAGTTTTGAAGGCTGAGAATGTTAAAGGAGAAAGAAGAGATGCAGACAAGACAGGTGGGAAGGTTGGAGAAAGCCATGAAAGGCTTGAAAATTATAACAAGATCATGATTGGGGTAGTGGAGTTTTCCTTAATAGTAGATGTAAGTGATAAGAAGATAGAGATTGTGAATACTGTGGACTGTGTGACAGAGGATACAAAGGTCAATAAGATAATGGTACTAATGCAAAGCCTAAATGTCAAGGAACTTAAAGGTGTAGAGAAGATGAAGGAAGAGGAAGATGTCTTTGAGGATGCTCATGAAGACTCATCAAGACTTATTGGAAGAAGAAGAAGAAAAAGTAAAAGAAGGGGCAGTGAGTGAGTTTGTAGGAGAGTGTGAAGTTAATGAGAAAGGTGCAGTCACTTTGACTGATGAAGAAGATCAACTAAAATGGATAAGTGCATTTCCAAGAAAGGAAGAGTTGATGGTGAATGGCCTAGTGAAGGCTAGAGGAAAAGAATTTGGGAAGTCTCCAATTGGGATGGAGCAGAAAATAGAGAATATGGATTGGATAGGGGTTGTGTATGCTACTGTGCAGGTTATTTTGAGCATGGGAAAGCTGGGAAGAGTTGTGAGGAGGAAAATGGAGAGGCAGAGAATGAAGAGGATTGTTTGCTATTTCTTTGTTTTGATGATTTTGATGATGGAGGTTAAGCCAAGAGTCAAAATGAAAGGTGAAGCATATGGTGTGGTGTTGTGTGAACATGTTGAGAATGTTGGGAGCAGTTGGTTAAGGTATGCAAGTGCAAATCTGAGATTGATAGTGCAAAACCAATGAATCAATTCAAGCAAGGGAATGCTACACATGGACAAGACAAAGCCAAAGGTCAAGATGAAGCATCTACAAGGAGTATCAGAGGATGGAGATCCAACTTTGTTGCAGGTGAAGGCTTCCAAGAGACTTGAAAGAATTTTCAAGCCAGGGTGCATGGTGTAGGAGCACCCAGTACACACAATTTCAACAATTCATCCTTTGAAGGAAGGCATCAGGAATGTAGGGGTATTTGAGTAAATTAATGTTAAATAAGGTCTTTGAGACTATTATTCATGTAATTGGGGGGTTTTTAAGGTTAGTTGTTCCAAAAATGCAAAAGGTTGCATTATTTTGTGTTTGTTGTTAACAAATTGTCAAACAATGCAAAATTAAGCATATGTAAGGGTTAAGTTAGTTTGTGGTCAGTTATAAGCGCCCCAAGAGGTAGTTTTCAGGTGGTAGCATGATATATTGTTGTAATATCTTGAAGGGGAGGTTGTTGAAGAAGTTTGGAATGAGTTTCTAATAAGAAATTTGTTGTTTTTGTGTTTTCCATTAAGAAATTATTGATCACGCAGCATTGTGTAGACACCCCAAATCAAGCATATTCAAGGACTTCCATTCTTCATAATTTTTATTCTTCATGGTCATGATTAAATAATGTCACTATTTAATTAATTCATCTTCTATTAATTCATGGTCTCAAATAATCCCACTATTTAATTAATTCATCTCTATTAATATCTCTTCTATTCACCAAATAATACACTATTTAATTAATTCAATTTCCTCTTTATTCCCATCTAATTAATTAAAATAAATTTCTTTATTTAATTATGTTACCACTAACCTTTATCCTTCCTAAGTAAATTAAATAAATTCTATTTAATTTATTCTTTTATCATATTTCACAACTATAAT
>VDFB02377019.1:0-5000 GCA_007258455.2 Sequoia sempervirens | reverse complement strand
AGAGGAAAATAACAAATTCAGCTCATTATGCACTTCCTCAACAATTTTAGTATTATCATCATCATCATCCAAGTTAATCACAACATAAAGCCTAATGATAATGTCCATAGAGGTTTCATGTTTTGGTTGTTGTGGAGAAGGTAAAGAAACATCATGCTTTGTTGGAGTTAGATTTTGATCTTGATTTGTTTGTTTGTTCTCTTATTTTAACTTACAAGCAATAGCACAACATCTACGCCTATGCTTTTTAACATTTCTATTTATTTTTGTAAGATTTTCATGTTGTGATTGTGTAGAAGCGAGTTTATCAACCATAGGTTTATTTTCTTCTCGCAAGGGAGGAATAGAAGGAACCATCAAGGGTTGGTCAACCACTTTCTCTTTAGGTTTATAATCTTGTTTGATCTTAGGTGATGCCGAGAATTGTATAGTTATCTCTTGGTCTCTTATAGGAAATAGGTGGGGATTTGTCATGGATTTTTCTTGGTTACTCAAAAGAGATTTTGGTTCAATCATGGTTTCACCAATGATAGGAGGTTCAAGCATGGGTTGAGGTATACTGCTAAGAGATAATTTTGCTATGTGTTTTTCTTTGAAATTTTGATAAGATTTTAAAAAGAAGTCCACACAAGGCTTAATAGGTTCCATAGGTTTAGGCCAAAAGAAATCTAATGAGAAATTTCCATAGGAAGACACAAGATTAAAACCATTATGATGCATAGTGAAAATTTTATTGTCGAATGGAAATTTTAAACATTTATGCATGACCGAGGGGACGACACCCATGGAGCAAAGCCATGGATAGCCTAGCTTCACACATAATAGGTTTGATATGAGATGATGGATAATGAGACACTTAATTGCTTCAATCCAACTTTTAAGGGAAGAGTGGTTGAACCTATCATAGGGCAAGCAAGACCAAATGTTATGTTTTTTGATCCATGCTTTCAATTGTTCATAAGATTCTTGATAAAGTTCATGCACAAATAAGAATTCCTCAGTGATCACATTCTCTACACACATAGGATCAATTAATATCCCATTGGTAGGCTTGTCATTGATTCTTCTGGCTATGTAAAGAGGACCATCAAGTGCATGTTTAATTATGTCATTTTGTGAGAAAGAAATGTCAAGAGACATTTTGGTTTGGCCCTTATGAGGTTGAACTTCAATGAGGTTGATCATAGTGTGTATATCATCCCCATTATCAATCATGTTATGACCTAACACACCTATTCTTCCTTTAGTTTCATTAGAAAAGAGAGATTTCTCCCAATGCTAGAATTGACTTTCAACCTTGAGGTGAGTCAACTCTATGGGGATGAGGATCTCTGATTTTTCCTAATGATAGAAAATGATTGAAATGCATTTTTGGGAGATGAAGATAAAATACCTAACGAACTCAATTATGACAAAACTTGAAATGTAGAAATAAAGGATAGCACAAACAGAAACAACAAGCTATCGGAAGATCTAGGAAGGGTGGAATGACATGTACACTAGGCTCTAAAAGTGGTTGATGGGTGTTTTGCAAGGATAAATTTGCCCTAGGGCGAATAGGTCTTTGTACAGGGGTCCAAAATATGATTTCATAATCCTTTGATCTTAGATCTTAGATCTTAGCTCTTGATTCCTTCGAATTCCATTGTCAAAAATTTGAAAATAAATTCTATAGGTGAGTTTTTCGTGGCTTGACAACTTTGACAACTTTACAAAATTGCACTTTTGATCCAATTTTAGTCCTTCTTCACCTACAAATCTGTACACACAAAGAGAGGTAAAAATGTTTGTTTTTTGGGTGAATAGGGGTTTGCCTTGGTCAAAGCCTAATTTGGTAATTAAACCTTGATGATAAAAGATAATGATATATGATGAGGATTTGATGAATGAAATTTTTTATGTCACAACTCACTAAACCCTTAATGGCTACCCTTAAAGGACTAAAGTCTAACACATCCCTCTAAGGATTGTATCTTGTTTGAATTGACTTGAATGATTGTTTGATTTGATGCTTGAATGCTTGAACATCACAATGTTAGCTCCAAAACATAATATAAACACACATAACTTTGACATGATGATATGATCTTGATTGTTGTTGTAGATGACTGATAAATCTAGTCTTCAATGCCTTGACAATAATATTTTCTCTTGTGAAAGTTGGAGTATGTGTGTTAAGTTTGAATTGATAAAATAACTATGTATTTATATGTGTTTATCTAGTTCCCCAAAAATTAGATTCCATAAGCTAACATTTGAAAGTTGAATTTGAATAATTAAAATTATGCCAAAAACATATTAAAAATTGGGTCTTGGCACTTAAGGAGGACCTATTAGCCCTTGGGCGAATGGGTCTTGGGACCTAAATCTAGGACACACAATTTCCAAGGTGTTTAAAATAATGTTAGCATTTTTTAATGTTGGTTTCCCTTTCGGAAAACAAGAATAATAAGGCTTAGGAATGCAAAATTTAGACAATTAGAAGCTTGATTAAGTCCAATTAATTAAGAGGGTGCAAACATAGTGTGAAAATGTAAAGGAGTACATTTTCCTACACTAAATTTTGTAATGTAAAAAATAATTATTGTATTTATACTAAATATTATATAATAATATACATTTTAATTTTCTTAAAATACATAAGCCCTCACAAAATATAATTGTGAAAATTGTATACCCATGTTCTTTTCCCATATATTTTGAGCTTGATTTGATTCAAGTGCCCTTAATACAAAATTGATAATCTACAAATGACATATTTGTGCATGAATTTGGCTCATAATATCACCCCCTCTTGATCCAATTATTACCCATCCCTTGAGATTCATCCTTATCGTTAGATCCACTATTCATCACCTCGAATTAGATTTATGGGTGTAGATTTGACTTATTCATTTTCATAGTTGTAAATATGAATCTTGAACTTCTAAAATTTACACCTCAAATGCTTGAATGTAAAAATTAAATCTAGTCAAAGAGCTTAAAAGATAATCTATTATTATTGTTCACTTTTGACATCATCCTAGGCACCCTTGCATGCTTGTTCATTGTCTTAAGTCTTTCTCGCAAAGCTATAAAGTCAATCTACTTGAGGTTTGACTAAGGAGAACATGACCCTTATAACTCAGTAGATTCCTTAGAGGTGTTTTTAATTACTCAAATTTAAACATTATAAGATCAAGGTGAGAAAACTGCAACAATCAACTTTATTTATTCATTCTAATGATTATAGGTTCTAGTTTGTACACCAAAACAATTATGCACTCATGTAAATCAATTATGTAGGCACATATCTAAACCAAAACTAAGCACAATTAATTTATAGAATCTAAGATAGTCATATAAACAAGCCTAAAAAATCGAGCATTGTGGAAAATCATTTTATGACATCCTCTACATTATTCTCCTACCTTCAAAATCCAAATAAATATCAAGCTTAAATTTATTTAATTTCTAAATATAATTAAATATTTACTATTTTGATTCTCAATCCATTTATTTAAAATTATTATGCATAATTAACCATATTATTTAATTAATCTAGATATTTTAAATATGTGTCATGTATTTACCTTTACACACAAAAAGAATTCAATTAAAAAAAAGCTAAAATACATTCAAATTGACATAGTTGTTAGAACATCAAATCTTTCAAATTTTGTCCTCTTCGTGACCTTTTGTAACTTTGAGCCTTCGTAGCAGCTTTGTTCAATTAAAAGAGAAATTGACATAATTGTTGGGCCATCATATCTTTCAAATTTTATCCTCTTCGCGACCTTTTGTAACTCTGAACTTTGGTAGCAATTTTGTTCAATTAAAAAAGAAATTGACATAATTGTTGGGCCATCATATCTTTCCAGCTTTATCCTCTTTCCGACCTTTTTATAACTGATGAATCTTTGTAACAACTTTTTTCCAATTAAAAACAAATAAATAACATAATGAAAATTTCCAAGTTCACATGAATATGCTATTTATAATCAAATCAAATAAATAATGATCTTAGTTGTGAAATGGTTGGTAAATGCGGCCAATGAGAAGTTAGTCACGGACTAGAGAATAATGTGGAGTATTGAAAAACCTACTTGTAGTAAAACAAATATTTATTAGACAAAATAGAAAGTAAAGGTACGAATTTGTGGGGTCAACTCATTTGGAAAGACAATGTCCCCTAAAAAGTTGTCTTATATTTATGGAGTATGACCTTAGGGCTTGGAGTGGTTGGGGCGCGTGAGGATATTAGATAAATTAGGGCTTTTCAGCTACACCATGTGCTCGTGTGGGGACTAAGAAGTCTACATTGTGGATTTAAAGGGAGTGAATCATCAACGACTTCCACCAACTCTCTCTGGATGAGATAATGACAATAATAATAATAATTGAAATCTAATTGGAAGCTTCTTGTATGCCTATAATATAGTTTCAACCCTATAATCTTATGTTTCTTGGACTCTTTCCTTACCTGGTTAGACTTTTGCTCCTAATCCATAAGCAATTTATTGCTTTTCTTGCATTTCTCAACTTTCAAATTATGAGGTTTACATCCAAATATGGGTTCTTAATCATTCAGAAGGTTGATCACGGTGGCTATTTTTTTGGGATTTTGGTAATTTAGTATAAATAAAGGTTTTTTTGGTTTATATGGTTGATTAGGGTTATTGTTTTTTAGGGTTTTGGTAAGTTAGTGTAGGATTTTGACTAAAAATAGGGTTTCCTAATCATGCACATGGCTGATTGAGGCCATTATTTCTTAGGGCTTTGGTGACTTGGTATAGGGTTTACATTCTAATATTGTTTATTAATCATTCACAAGGTTGAGTAGGGTGGTTTTTTTTGGGTTTTTGGTATTTTAGTATAAATAAAGATTTTTTTAGTTTATATGGTTGATTGGGGTTATTGTTTATTAGGGTTTTGGTAAGTTAGTATAGTGGTTTGACTATAAAAAAAGAGCTTCCTAATCATTCACATGGCTAATTAAGGCCACTATTTCTTAGGGATTT
>VDFB02377018.1:42379-111188 GCA_007258455.2 Sequoia sempervirens | reverse complement strand
CCATTCACAGGCCTCACGTCGCAGTGGCTTGCGTCCTCATGGACATTCGCCCTCCCCTCCTCCCTTGGCTGACTTGGAGTGGCCTTCTGGGGGAGCTTCTAGAAGTGGTGGCGGTGCTTCTGGTTGGCCCTCTAGCGGAGCTTCTAGGTGGCCGACTAATTCTTCCAAATGAATCTACGGCTAGATATGACGATTCCTCCAACTTGACGAGAAGATAAGGAAAAAGATGGCGATGGTTGGGACCCTTCTGATGTCACTTCGGACCCAGTTGATGTATTTGGTAGGCCAGATGACAGGGACACACCTCCGTCTGCTGGCACTGCTATCGTCGCTTAGCGGCCTTTTATTATTTTTTTATGCTCTATGATATATGGGTGTTGCCCATGTGACTCTTCGGGGTGTGCCTTCTTACCACCCATCTTTTTTTGTCAATGTGTAATATTTATTTCTAATTAATAGATAGTGATGCTTATTCATTAAAAAAAATTGTAAACATGTTTTTTTCAGGGTCTACGAATATGTTTTTAAGTGTTTTTTGAGTTGCTTGTATTTTTTTTTTAAAATGGATAGACAATTAAATCCAAAACAATTATAATTTTATTTATTTTTAATTTTTAATTTTTTTTGGGTCAAGTATTTCTTCAAACAATAAATTTGTAGAGGAAGATAAGACATTTAGAATAGGGGTAAATTAGTATGTGATTTAACTTTTTAAATATTCAAAGATGTGATATTTTTATAGTCAATTATAATTGATTAGAAAGTTTTTGGTAGCATATTGTGTCTAAGTTTTTCTAAATATTTACAAGATTATTCCAATAAAAGGATTAAGATATCTTAGTTGCGATAGTAAATGAATACATGTTAAATTGAAATGTGAGGGTCATAGTTTGTGTACAGGTTGGATGTGAACTTAATTGGTTATGCATTGTGACAGAAGGTTGGTTTCTAGAATTTGAGACCATATTATGATAGTTGAGATAGTAAATGAATACATGTTAAATTGAAATGTGAGGGTCATAGTTTGTGTACAGGTTGGATGTGAACTTAATTGGTTATGCCTTTTGACAGAAGGTTGGTTTCTAGAAGGTTGAGATGCTTGAATTTCGAGTGATTAACTATCTAGGACAAAATTGTGCTTGTGAGGATGACCTTCCAAAACTGTAACTTTTTTTTTGAAACTTGTGATCTTGCCCTAAAAACATGCAACCTTGTCCAAAGTAGAAGAGGGTCTTTGGTATTTATAGAAATGATTTGCATGGTGTTATCTAAACATTGTAATACAATGTGTAATGAAACCAAAGTGTATCCTTGAAAGTGTGCCTTAACAAGGGATGTCACTTAATATAGAAAAGTTTATCACTTCGTTGATGTATGGTAGTGGGTGATTGATGTAGCTAGTGTATGTGCCAAACAAAGAGGAGAGTGTATGCTTTTGAATATCATTCAATTCATTTCAAGATGCATTATTCTCTCTAATGATGAAAATGACCTAGGATGATGTAGATAAATACATAACCATACACATGAAATTCAAATTTTAGCACCCACAATGATAAGTAATAGTTAAATCTCAAGATTGTTGGCCTTAGAATGTAAGAAATTAGATTTGAAAATAACAAGATAGTTCACCTAGTATTGATCATTTCCATAGATTATAATATTGAAAATTGCACGCCCTTGCATTTTTCATGTTATGTATTGGGTTGGATTTAGTTTTCATAACTCTAGTATATTCTTAGGCTAATTTTCCCTTGCCTTATCCTTTTCCCACCTTTCATGCCAGCTTGTTTTAGTATTTTCATGTAATTTTCCTCTTTTTTATGTTAACCAATGGCTTTTTGTGTATTTATCTTGTGTTGTACTAACATGTCAAGTATTCAGATAACTTGTCATACTTGGACATTAGCATAATGCACTAGCGTCCATTGACATCTCAATCATACAACATCTATTTTATTTGAGTCTTGTCATCTTTCTCCTATTAAGTATGCTTTGTAACCACCCTAGAAGAAACCCCAATGGCTAGTTTGATTTGTATGCCTCTTTACATTCCATTGTGATTCTAATTCTTGGATCTATCACTCAATCCTTAATCTCTCTAGCAATCTTCTAGCACTTTACAACCATATACAACATTCTTTAGTGCTCTTATTGATCCAATAGTATCTTTGTGAGCTCTTGCCATCATTGATGGCAACCATTTTCATTTACAATTGATATTTTTAAATTTCCATTTTATTTTTTGTTCATTGGCATTGATGGTGTTATTGTTGTAAGCTTTCTTTGTTTTAGACAACTTTGTTGGCACATTGGGAGCTTTATCTATATTTCCTTTTGACACTCTTACACACACTAGTTTATCACTTGTTATAGACCCAAAAGTGGTATTCATAGATTTTACTTTGTGCTCTTATTCCTAAACATAATTAGGCTAGATGGACACACATTTCTATTTATCTACACCATTGACTGCCATGGAATTTCCAAAAGACTAAAATAGAGGGTTGACCATTTTTGGAAAGCTCCTAAGCAATCCAAACCTTCTCTTTTGTCCAAGCAACAAGTTTACAAGCTATACAATTACACAGAGGTTTTCTTATACTTATCCCTTCTTTTATTTAGTTTGTCATTTCATTTTATTTATCTAGTTTAGTTTCACTTCCATCTTTTCTATGTTATCTTGTATATTTCTCTTTATACATTTGTGTTTTTCTTTTATCTCTTATTATGCAAGGAAGTTAAAATTTAGGCAAACAATTGAGTTTTATTACCTTTTGGGATGACAATGTGTGAAAAATACTACAACTTACATGAGCTAGATGATAGCACATCACATAGATTTCCACACAAGTGGCTACATCCTAGATAAAGAGCTTAATATCCATCTCCAAGTTCCTCATTTCCTATAATTTTTAATTTCTAAGCTTAGTTTTCCATGTTAGTATTTATGTATTTATAATTAACAAAAAATTCAACCTAACTCATTGTTTTTAACTTGGTAAAATGCATTATTTTTCAAGTTAAAATATTTTAGAATAATTTTGATTAGATTTTACTCTTTCTATTTTAGAAAAGTAGCAAAAAATATCCTTTTTAAAATCATGTCATACTAATCTAAAACTAAATTGAGACATAAAAAATACATTCTTAAAAGCCTTATATTTTAATTTTACATTTTGGTGATCTTGACATACTACTATGTTTTGTTTTTATGTGTTGTAACATTCATTGCTCTCACATTTTATGAGTTTCACAACTCAATCCCTTTATTTTGATAACATTATTCATAGGATTTATTGAAACTACTCTTATATTTCTTCACAACACACTACCACAACTCCTATCCAAACCACTCTTGACTTCTCAAATGTCTATTTTGATCTAAGTACCACAACCCTCCTAGATTTACCTACATCAAGTCTTATACTATATTGCTTGATGTAGAGGTGGGATTTGATCATGAGGTTTCCTTCCATACTATTGGTGTGAACAAGGTTATTCCCTAACTCTTGAGTCCTAATCACCTAGTTAGTTTACTTAGGGAACATGTAGTTTATTTAATTTTTGTGTCTCATGTCATATGATTGTGATACTTGTCATAATACTACGTTATCATATCTCTAACCTTGTCCATATAAATAAGGTTTCTCTTGTATATTATGTATGCTATTGTATGCCATTGTATCTTGTGTGCATTATATAATCTAGTGTTCATTTATTACTACTCTCTTTGTAGAAAGTTGTTTTTGGTTTTGCAAGTGATCCTTGTTGCTTGATTTTGTTATGTGGCTCTTACATTGTTGGAAGTTTGTGTTGTCATTGATGTCAACCTATGGAGATGCTTTGATTGGTTGTATTATGTTGTCATTAGTAGTATCATTGATGTCAACCTCTAGTGTTTCTTTGATGAGCATATGTTTGTGGATGTTCAACCTCTTATGTGGTTGACATGTTGAGAAGTTGTTGCAGATGTTTGTGGTGCTTGGTTCCAAGTGTTTTTGAGAAAATTTGAATAAAATGGGAAATAGTATGATAAAGAGTGTTCAATGTGGCAAAGTGGTGTTTAATGTTTTTCTCTGCATTTCTTCATGATTGAAGATCTACTTGTGTGGTTCGGATATGTTGATTAGAGGTGTTCAAAGGTTTTATATCCATATTTTTAGGTTCTAGATCATTTGACAGAAGAAGTGTTCACCAGTGTGTGAATTGTGATGCAGTGTTGTTTGGGAGAAATGGTTTTGCTCCGCATTTCTCCGCGTTGTGGTTTCTAGTTTTGTGGATCTGGAAGTGTGCTTATATTGTTCATATTTATCTTCAATCTGAGTTGTTTTATTTTTGGTGCTCCACAAGGTTGAGTTCATGTGTTACAATGTGTGGAAGGTTAACTAGGTGTACAAAATGAGTATGTTTTTCAGGTGTATGATGTTGTGAAGGATTTGTTGAATTTCAGGGTGTTGATGGGATTGTGTATAATTTTTGTGTGTGTTTTGTGAGTTGTCTTTGGATTTTAGGAAGCGTGTACTTAAATTTTTAATGGTGTTAACATAGGTTTGGTTGACCTTGGATGTTTACACTAATTGGAGATATGCTCGGTGTTTGTGGAAGTGTGGTGTGGCATGTATATGTGGATTTAGGTTTGAGTTAAGGTGTGATGTGGTTTTCCTTCATTCCTCTTCACCGTGGGAATGTTTTGGTGCTAACCTAATTTTAATTTGCATGTTTGAGGTGCATAGCCGACCTTGTAGATTGTTTTCAAGGTTGAGAATGATATGTGTGTGTGTCTGTTGAATTGATGGAGGAAGTAAGGGTAATGTGTGTGATAAAAAGTATTGAGATGTAAAGTGCAAAAGTGTGAAATGCATTGTGGGCTTTAATGCCTAAGACTACTGGAAGCAATGAGCAGAAGGTGTCTACATTCTTCAAAAAGAGTGAATGTTCTTGTGAAGCAGTGGTGGATCTTTTTTATTGCCCTAAGATGGATTTCTCATTGTAACAATCTTCTATCTTCTTCTGTCTAATCTGGTAGTGATCCATTAGCAATGAGCCCTTCTTTCTTTTGGGTAGTGAGCCCTCCGATAGTGAGCATATTATATTTGGTGTTGCAATTGTACTTTATAATGTGAGTTAATCCTCACCATGGTTTTTCCCTTCTTGGGTTTTCCACGTAAATTTGGTGTTCTCATGTGTATGAATGTGTTTGCATTAATGTTTCTCATTCTGCTAATGCATGATAAGGCTTTAATGATTGTTAAGGGTTTAAGGACTAATGCATATCTGCATATTAATGAGGGTTTTGATGTTTTAATGTACAACTGATTCACCCCCCTCTCATTTGTCTTGTGCATTCAACATACATGGTATTAAATATTTATATCTAAAACCACTTTCCCAAATTGAAAGTGGTTTCAACAATAAATTTTGGTGGATACATCAAGGTGTAAAATATACCACATGGTTGAGTCCAAAAGGATCAAAAACCTATAAATTGATATATAACTCAAGATCAGTTTTAGATCTAGAAAAAATTCTCCATTTTTTAAGAGTTTTTAGAATAATCATTACTTAAAAATATATGACACTCATTAGATTTGTAGAGAATTGGAATCATATTTGAGGAATATTCTTATTTTTTTCCATCCTTGTGTCATCTATACAGGCAATTAAAAATGACATTTCTAATTAGTCAATGATAGGTGACATCAACAAATGGAGCTTAAGTATGGTTTTAATTTAACACTTATTTTTTGTGCTAACGTTTCAAGCCCCATGGAGGTTTAACCCATGATCCTAACCAACCTCATGGGGGATAACCAACTACCCACCGCCACTCAACCTATGATGCATCCATGTCATATGTATGTTCTCCATTATTACCTAATGGCATGGAGCAACTAATTCATACACTTCTACTCGATGGATTGGATCATCATTTATCAAGCAACCATTAGCAATTAGATTTTACATTTAGATGTCAACCAAGGAAATGTTTCTTGAGATGATGTCAGTATTGTACGTATGGATGAAAATTTAAAGGTGTTCCTATTAAGTTTGAGTATAGTAATCAAGTTTATTATACTAAAAGGGAACCTATTTTAAGGAAATATGCAAAATATATATTCACTAAATAACAAATTATTTCTACAATTTATTGTTATGGGTGAGTATTATATCTATAGATTAATAAATTTTGATCAACTATAGATATGAGTTATTAATTTTAACAATTAACAATATAATACAGAATGAGAAAACACTAATTACTAATCTCAACATTAGAATAGCATCATACCTCAAGTAGGCCCTTGCTTGGGTCTCAACACTCTCTTACTTCAGAAGATAATTATCTACTCAATTCTTCATGCACATTTTGATTCAATAATTCAAATAAAAGATTCACAGTTGCTTGTTATTCAAAAGAGAAAAATACAATTGTTGAAGGAAAGATTATAGTTACTTCAATTTGTAGAGTTATGCAATATATAACAAACTAACTCTAGATAACTTGGAATCCTAGATACTACTTGTTGACTCATTCATTTAAAGTAGGAAGTATATTATTCAACAAAGACACAAAAATAATACTCAAAAACAAAGTCCTAATTTGATTCTACTGCCAAAGATAAGAAAATTGATTTCTCAAGCATGCAAAGATAGATGATAGAGATGTTGGTCATAAGCAAGCAAAAGATTCTATGTCCTTATAGAAAATATACTAGTGGAAAAAATTCTTAAATGTTCAAATGTTTCACAACTAAAGTGGCTACAAATGTTGCTCCCTTTTACTACAAGTTCACAATCCTTCAACTATGGGCCACCAACTCTTATGGTTACAGGTTAGCAACAATCCATTAATTTTGGTTTAATACTTCTTTTTTGTTGCATATTAGATTAGTTTCTACACAAGGCACTTATTCATTATAATTAACATAATTCATCACATTCCAACAATATTCACATACATATGCAAATATCTATCAACTTATCAGTAATTACTTCTAATTCTTTACAATTAAACATAGAGTCTTTGGGAATGTTTGGAAATGTTATGAAATTATCATCAGAATAAAAGAAATAACCATAATTAAAGTAGCAATTCTACAACCCATCATCATTGATGAGTCACTCATTCTAACACCTTACCTTCATCCAAGGCAGTGATACCACCCAAATGCCACCCCAATGGTAGCTAGGTATTTTTTTCCATGAGTAGACTTTTTTGAAGGCCATAACTTTTCACCAAGGAGTCAATTTTTCATGTTCTTATAGGTGTCAAAAAATTGGTTTGAGCACTTTATAGTACTTTGCTAGATTTTACTATAGTTTCCTTTTTTTTCATTTGAAGCTCATATTTGCTCATATCATTCAATAAGCCATATATTGCACCCAGGATATCCAAAGTTGGACTTGTTATAAGCATTGGAAAGGTATTTTTAAGCACTACAAAATCATCAATGTGATTTTTCTAAATTTTGGCTTAGGTATCAAAATTTTAGTTTGATGTCATTTTTGTGTACTTTAGCTCATTTCTTGGAAAATTTATCAAAATTTATGGTAATTTTTTGTTTGGCTCTTCAATTTTAGTATTGATTCATATTTGGAAGTTCTAAGGAAGATTATTAGTGTACATTGTCTATTTTTCTATATAGGTGTTTGTTTCCTAATGACAAATTTTAATTCATTTGATTGCTCCACCCCTCATAATTATCACACATAGAAAACAAAGATACATTGATTACTCCTAGATCTAATGGTTTGTGGTAGATGTTGGGTGATACACAATATGATTTTAGTAGGGAGTATGATATATTTTCTTATAGGAAAAAACTTGATGAGGCTATGGGTTTGATTGTTTTGCATGTTTCTAATAGTTTTTTGTTCCATATTGAGGATGGTACAACACCTAAGAAAGTATCTGATAAATTCAAATATATATTTGGTACAATTATTAAATTATGTGCTTTACAAATAGAGGAAGAATTGAATTTTCTTTCTCCTAATATATTTCCTTCTATTCAATATTATTTGGTCAAGTTCAAATCTTTGAGATCTCAATTGGTTGGTTGTAGGAAAGAAAAATTTGATACAAAATATATATTATTTTTTCTAAGTTAAAAGGATGATATTTATTTTTCTTCCACCTTTTATTTTTTTCGTCTTATTTTGAATTGTTTTGTGGCCATTTGATTAGAGATCAAGGTAAGCTTATGTAGTTAGATGCACTTCCCAAGAGAGGCACTAGTACCCCAATCACCTAAAGAAAAAGGAAAGAAGAAACCAAAATCTAAGAAATAATTTTTAATAAGAATCTCATCTCTTCTAAAGAGGACGAACCTAAGAAGGAGAAGCCAACAAGTGCTTATTGCAAAAAAATGGGTGTGATGAACATAACTATTATAAAAATAGATTGATGAGTCGAAGCACCTAGGTGAACCCACAATAGTGTGTCCTTGTAGGAAATTATAATTTGGTATAGGTTGAGAGAAAAAAAATCCGAACTTCGTCATTCAAAGGTGAGTCAAAAATCACCTTCAAGGTTTTCATAAAAAGGACCTTCAATTCGAATGTCCTAGAAATGACCTTCCCATCTTAGACCTTAGATTTCTCTTCTTCTTTTTCTTTCAAACCTTGGTTTTGACCAATAAATGGATTCAACACATGAAAAGACAATTTGCAAGATTGTAACCATCAAAACAATCTTTCCAAAAAATATAATTTTCAATATTTACTTTAATTTTTATGTTTATTTTCTATTTTATAGTGAAGATAGCTTTTACACCAAACATCAACGTCTCTATAGCATATGCATGAAAGAATAAAAAATAGAGATTTTTTTAAATATATGTGCACTACATATTGATGTCCTCATTTCAACAAAATAATAGTTCATTTGGATATATAAAAAATGATGCAATATGGAATAAACCTATTTCTAAAATATAATTAATCTCACTTTAAAAATTAATAAAAAATATGCAACAAAATTTTTAGAAAAAATATTTGCACACTAGATATTGTGTTACCAATCTATGTTTAAGAATTTATAATTTAAGCCTTTTAATAAAAAATTATGCAATATGGAATAAATGTCACTCTTTAAAATATTGTTAACTATAAAAAAATAAGTTATTAAAACACACAAACAAATTTATAAATAATTAAAAAAAAAAGAATGTATACATGAAATCTCAGTTATCACTAGTTCACATCATCTTCAAATTCTCAATGGTTTAGTTCTATGGGTGACAAAAGGTAAAAATTTGGTTAAAAATACCAATTTTAGTGTCTCATTTTGGTAAAAAAAGTGGGATAATTTTTGTGGGATCACCCACCTTCTTCAAAAGAACAACATCAAATTACCTTCAACAATGTCATCTAGTGCGTCTACTTGTTACAACACCATCATCTGCATAGTCAAGGATAATCAGTGTGATTAATGGGATAGAAAAGATGAAGAGAATTTTTTTTTTTTGCATCTACAAGTCATTAGGGAGATGACTTCTTGATTCTAGAGCTTTGCATAATATGGCTTCATTACATGGCATGCTATTCTCATTTAAGTTGTATACTTTATCACATATCTTGATGGGGAACAACACATATAAACATGTTTGTGGGAAAGGATCTATTGACATGGGATAAGGACTTTCAATGATCTATTTGTGTTCCATCCTTGTGATGGACCTCCATTATTGACCAATATTAAAACAAGTAATTTACATAGAAAGAAATGAATTTAAATGTTACCCATAAACAACAACTTTAACTTTAAAGTAAACCATAAAATATCATAACTCAAGAAATAATCGTCATACATTTACCAATTATATAGTGAAAATGACATAATAATATTAATCAAATAAAGTTTAGGACTATGTATATTAATCAATATATGTGTGTGTGTGTGTGTGTACAAATAAAAGTGCTCTAAAAATAGAAACTTGTTATCACTTTGTGCCCCATGACTAAGGCAAGGAAAGAATGAGTGAGTGGAGAAAGGGAGCATCAATGATTTCAGATACTATTGTTTATTGATTAACTATAAGGAATAATAGGAAATAACTACTATGCATCTTTCATGCATTCACATATCCTTTTCTTTTCTATCTCAAGTACATGCCTATATATACACATATGCAAAATTATGTTATTTTCATAAATATGCAAATATATATACATGTATATATACACATATATACTCATATATGTATATATATATACATACATACACACACACACACACACATATATATATATGTTATTTTCAAAAATATGCAAATATTTACATATGTATATATGTATATATATATACATATATATATACATATACATATACATATAGAAGTGCTTCCAAAATGTAAACTTGTTGTCAGTTTGTGTCTCGCAAATAAGGCAAGAAAAGCATGAGTGAGTGGACAAAGGGAGCATCAGTGATTTCAAAGGTTCTTGGAATCGTCAGAACCTTCGACAGATTTCCACTCCCCTCATAAGCCTCAATAAAGAAGTGCATCAAAGAGAGAGCGTGATGGAAAGGGAAATGGTTCTAATTCCTAGTGGAGCCATAACCTCCAAGGGTAGAGGGCTAAAGCATGATGGAGGAGGTAGTAAAAGGTTAATTCAAAGCCGACTTAGGAGAAATAATGAAGGTGCCATTTTTGCCCTTATCTTCCTCTGTGTAGTCATGAATGTTGAAGCGACCCTCCCAACTATTTGATCTTGAGTCATAAAGCTACATGAGTTATCTTAAATGCATTTTTTACATATTTCAAGGGGGGAAATGCAACACCCACATCTTATTTCCAATTCGTAGTCCTTTTTTCAAAAAGCCATGCTTGGGTCGTGTTTTTAACTAATTTCACAAGGGATTTTCTACAATTCACCCTCATTTTTATGATGCAGGTACTAACAAGTGCTTTGGGAATGTTCCCCATGCCTTCAAACAATTTTATTTTTGCAAACATGACAAATTTTGTGGGTTGACTAGAGGAGAGGGGCCCATAGTAGGGCACCCTAACTTTGGAGGTCCATGTGGAGTGCCACATGGACCAAAACACAAAATAAATTTTCCCACCATGTCACCCTACCACTTGTGCATCTACCAGATTTATTTTTTAAATTTTTCAATAACCCCACCACCTGTCATACTTTGATTCATCTGCGCTTCCTTACGAGCCCATTTTTCCCTTCGCTTGATAGTGGAGCCCATCTGCCTCCTTCGTCAGCGCAAAAATCTACGTACGTTGGATATGATAGACACGTGGCTTTCGATTGCTTCACCACCCCAAACGACCTGTAAGAGCATTAATCACTCATTGCTTCCTTTATTACCTCCACTGAGCAAATTGCTTTACACATCCCTCCGCATTTACTCAGCCTAACAAGCGTGTAAATCAAAGATCAAGGTTAATTCAATGCTCCTAATTCTCACATATCCCACTCATTTTTCATTCCGTTTGTTTGTGTTTATTATGGAGTGTTTGTTTGGTTACGCACCCATACTAGTTTTGCTCTCCCCAATTCACTGTTTGGCTCTACGTGCTTCATTGTTCGGCTTTGCACTCTCGAAATCTCCCTTACTCTTTCAGGTGAGGTTTTTAACCTCACTCGTCTTGTACCATTGTCTTTCATTTTGATGGTATTATGCCATACACTTATATCATTTTGTTATTTGTTGCACAAAATTTCATTCTACAAATTTCTCTTTGAAAAAGATTCATACTACGAAATATGGGGAGGGTTTCACTGGTTTTCATTTCGTCTATAGTCGTTCATGCACTCGTAATCTTTTGTTCTTCATTTCACAACATTTTCCTCTGTATTTTGCTTTTAATATTTGATTCCTACTACAAAATATGAAAAGGGTTTCATTGTTTTGACATCAAATATGAAGGGTTTAACTAGTTTTTAATTTTTATTTAATTGTTATGATGAAATGTGGAAAGGGCTTGACTGGTTTTCTGCCATGCACTTGTATTCGTGTGTTTGTCATTGCACAAACTTTAAATCTGCAATTTTCTTTTAATATTTGTTTGTTATTTTGAAATATGAAAAATTGTTTCACTAGTTTTCATTTCGAAGATACTCTTACATGCACTTGTATTAATGTGTTCTTTGTTGCACAATAATTCACACTAAAAATTCATTTTTATATTTGACTGTTACTATGAAATATAGAAAGGGTTTGATTGTTTCTCATTTCGAGGGATTTCTGACATGCACTTTTATTCATGTGTTCATCATTACACAAAATTTAACTCTAAAATTTGCTTTTAATATTTGTTTGTTATTCTGAAATATGAAAATGGTTTCACTGGTTTTCATTTCAAAGATATTTTTCCATGCAATTGTATTATTTTGTTTTTCCTTGCACAATAGTTCACTCTGCAATTTTTTTTTTATATTTGATTTTTACTATGTGTAGACACCTAAATTTGGAAACTTAATTTATCTGAATTTATCCCCTTTCGTCTAAACATCCCCTTATTTGCATTAATTAAGTAATATCGCTATTATTTAATTAATATCCTTAATTCTGCCAAATCCCTAAGGTATTTAATTAATAATTAAATACCTTATCTCTTTAATCCTCATTTTCATCAAATAAATTAAATAAATGACATTTATTTAATTCCTTACGTCATATCCCTTTCTTAATCCTAATTATTCTCTTAATCTCATCATTAGGGATGTGCACATGTCTAATCCTTGATTAATATGTGTCACATCCTCCAACTATTGCAAGTTGGCCTCTAATCTCTCTTAGCCACCTAACCCTCTAATCCTTCATTAACTAGCCTAATCAACCTCTCAAGAAATTTTTAATTTATTTTATCCTATCAAGGAATATTAATTTTTTTTTCTCTTCCCCATGTGATCTTTGACTTGTCACATCAAGCCACATGTGAACTCTTCCCCTTCTCCCACTTGTCTCTAATAGGTCATTAATTTGTCTAATCAAGTACTTGCACGACCTTAATCACTAATTAGGTCAACCTAATCTCCATGTCATTTATGGAATGTGTCCTAAGTCAACCCTATTAAATGCTTTCTCCTTTCGGAGAATGCACCCCTTTCCCCATGTGAATTTTTAATTCACGTTTAATCCCCCAATGCATTTCAAAGAATTTTAAATTCTTTCTCTCATTCCCATGTTGTAATTCCTCACATGTCCTCTCACCCACATGTGGACAAGGACCTCCTTTATGAGAAGATCTTGTCTAGGTCCCAAGGTACTATGTAGTACCTCCATGTCATGTCCACATCATCTTTTTCAAACCACTTCGCATGCCACATGTCAAGATGTGAGGGTTTGTGAGTTCTCAACTCACCATAGCCCTTCATCTTGGCCTTGTTGGTTTAATCTGAACCGTCCATTTCTCTAGAGAATTCAAAATTCTCTATAAATACCCCCTCTTTTCTCTCATTTTAGGGGGAGATCATTGTGATAACCAAACTCTTGCAAAATTTTCACTTGAGCCATACTTAGCCAAATACTTGCTCTTGCATCTATTCACATCCATTTGCTTATGCATCTTCCATCTCAATCATACATATTTTTCCATCAAGAGGAGCATATATCACGTCAACAATTGAAGGGCCAACCAAAAGAACAACTCAACGAGGTAAAATGTTCCATTTTGTTTTGTTAAGCTAATCATTTCCCCAATCTTGAGGTGTTAGGTGCTCAAGTGGTTTTCTTGCATGTTTTGTGTTGTTGCTCATTTCTGGGACCACGTTTTCACCTGATCACACCATGAAATATGGAAAGGGTTTGACTAGTTCCCATTTAGTGGGTTTTATGTCATGCACTTCTTGATGAGGGCCACACCGCCCAAAACCCACAGAAATCACAACAACAAATACTAACACACAAGATGCAAGACATAAAATTGACTTACTTTCAATTATTTTCAGAAAATGCAATTACAAATTCAAAGCTTACATGCTACAGCCTCATGGGCTTGATTCATTACAACAAAATCAACTATGAAAAGAAAAATCTACTATTCAGAGGCACAATCTACACTATCAGGGCCACCTTCTACAACCCCCAATTAACCCTTTTTATTTTCCCTAATAACTGTCGTAGAATGTTCTAGAAGTATAAATTTCCCCTTTTTATTTTGGTGTCAAAAGTTTCGCCGTTTGATTTTTGGCCTAAGAAGATTTTTTTATGAAATTCACTTTTTTAGAGGACCAACTTCGCAGGGCCATAACTTTTGATCCAAGTGTCTAATTTGGTATTATTGCATATCGTTGGAAAGCTCTCAATGAGCTCAACAATGCATGAACCCACCGTAGGTCAGTTAGGCCACATATTGAGCTGTTTCGAGGCCTCTAAATTTTTATATCTGAATTTGAAGTTGCATTGGAGAAATTTCCTGGGATGAAAAACTTTAATTTCTCCCAAACCGTCTAGGGTATTCAGGTGATTCTTTCGCGACAGGAAATGTTTTTTTCCTCTACTCCTTGGGGTAAGTTTTCACGTCCATACGAACCCGTTTTGGCCAACTTACTAAAAATAGTAAGTGCTTGTTTTTTGCTAGTTTTGATGCCCTACAGTCTTATATCCCCTAAGTGCCATCATGGGATTCAAAACAACTAAAGAAAATAAAGAAAACATTTTTTTTGGGTGATGCAAGATTGCCCTACAATGTTGGATGCTCTTGCATCAAACACCCAAGGTAATTTGAAAAGTGACCCTGTCACTTCTTAGGAGTTAGAGGGAAACCAAAATCGTTAACTTGAGCCTCAGATAACCATGATGAATCTTCAGAAGGCCTTCCTCTCCATTTCACCAAGTACTCTGCATATTGCTTGTTTCTTGTGCTTCTACCTACACAACTATCTAGGATTTCTTCTATCTCTTCCTTCTCTGAAGTAGGTGCTGGAATTTTCAACTATTCATTTATCAGACCCTCCTCTATATCACCTTCATGATACTCTGTCAAATCAGCAATGTTGAACACATGAGAAATTTTTATTCCACTAGGCAACTCTACCTCATAAGCATCTCCTGAATCATGCTTCTTCAGGATCTTGCATGGTCCAAACTTCTTCATCTTAAACTTGTTGTATGTACCAACTGGAAAATTTTCCTTTCACAAATGAACCATGAATTCATCTCCTACCTGGAACTCCTTATGCCTCCTTTTCTAATCTTCCTAAGCCTTATAGTGTGAGTTCATCTTATTGATATGATTCTTTACCTCTTCGTGCAAACTCTTTAGGTGCTCAACAAAATCTTTAGCCTCAACACTACTCTTCTCCCCCTTATCCATCTTTCTCAGTTCAAAAGCAGTTCTTGGACTGCTCCCATATACAATCTGGAATGGTGATTTACCAATGCTCCTATTGACAGAATTGTTGTAAGCAAATTATGCCTGTGGTATAATCAAATCCCATCCCTTGTGCTTATCTCCAACTAAGCATCTTAGCAAGTTGCCCAAACTCCTATTCACCACCTCTGTTTGTCCATCAGTCTATAGATGGTGTGCAAAATTGAACTTCAAATCTGTCTTCAATTTCTTTCATAATGTCCTCCAAAAATAACCAACAAATTTGGTATCTTTGTCTAAAACTATACTCTTTGGTAGACCATGTAGTCTCAACACCTCTCTGAAAGAAAACTCTGCAACATGAACAACATCACCGGTCTTATGACACGGAATGAAACGTGTCATCTTTGAAAATCTATCCACCACCACAAATATGGAATCATGCCCTCTTTGTGTCCTTGGCAATCCAAGAACAAAATCCATTCTAATATCCTCCCATGGCCTCTCAAGTGCAAGTAATGGTTGATACAATCCAATATTCTGACTTGTTCCTTTAGCCATCTGACATACTCTGCAACTTTGTACAAATTTCTTCACATCTTGTTGTAACTATGGCCAATAATAATTCTCACTGACAAGAGCAATGGTCTTATCTCGACCAAAATGTCCAACCAATCCTCCACTATGCTTCTCCTTGATTAGATTCACTCTCATAGAACTCCTTGGAATGCACAATTGGATTCCTCTAAACAACATCCCATCTTGGATTAAGAAGTCCAACCATCTCGTCCTATCCAATGCAACAAGTTACAAACAAGCCTTCCAAGCTTCCGCAAAGTCTGGATCTTCTAGATACAAACTCTTGAGTTCATTGAACCCAACAACCTCTATATTCATTTCTATCAACAAATTTTTCCTTCTACTCAAAGCATCTACAACTTTGTTTGACCTTCCACTCCTGTGCTTCAAAACAAAATTATAACTCTACAAAAACTCAACCCATTTTAAGTTCCTTTGATTCAACTTTCCTTGACTATTGAGATATTGCAAAGCCTGGTGATTAGTATATAAAACAAATTCTTTTGGCAACAAATAGTGTCTCCATTTCTTCAAAGCTTGAACTATAGCATAAAACTCTTGATCATAGACAAAATATTTCTTCTTAGCATCATTTAAATTCTCACTAAAATAGGCAACAGTCTTACCTTCTTGAATCAAAACAACTCCTATGGTAGTGCCACTAGCATCACAATCTACCTGGAAAACCTTATTGAAATTTGGAAGTGCCAAAATAGGTTGCTCAGTAACTTTCTTCT
This sequence comes from Sequoia sempervirens, assembly GCA_007258455.2. Lineage (NCBI taxonomy): Eukaryota > Viridiplantae > Streptophyta > Pinopsida > Cupressales > Cupressaceae > Sequoia > Sequoia sempervirens. Next base: position 94,594 of record VDFB02377018.1, on the reverse strand, counting down.
TCAACATGTCAAAAAATTTGGCTGCTCTTGTAGTCCACTTAAACTCTTTTCTATCCCCTCTCATTGCTTCAATCAGAGGTGCACAAATACTACTAAAATTCTTAATAAACTTTATGTAAAAGCTTGCTATACCATGAAATGATCTTACCTCTGTAACACTCCTTGGAGTAGGCCATTCAATGATAGCTCACACCTTCTTTGGATCCATTTTGAGACCCTCTATTGAGACAACAAATCCCAGATACACCAACTCTCTCTTCACAAAACTACATTTCTTCAAATTAATCAACTTCTCCTCCCTTAGCTTCTCAAAAACTCTTCGGATATGCATCAAGTGCTCCTCCAATGTCTTACTAAAAATTAGAATATCATCCAAATAAACAATAACAAATTTTCTTAAAAATTCTTTTAATACCTCATTCATAAGCTCCACATAAATGTGCTCGGTGCATTGGTTAGCCAAAAAGGCATGACTAACCACTCGTACAAGCCCTCCTTGGTTTTGAAGGCTTTCTTCCATTCATCTCCTTCTCTAATCTAGATTTGGTGATATCCACTCTTCATATCTATCTTTGTGAAGTACTCAGCTCCACTCAAACAATCCATAATGTTATCCATTCTTGGCAAGGGAAATCTATACTTGATGGTGATCTTGTTCATGGCTCTAGAATCTGTACACAACTGCCATTCCTCATCCTTCTTTGGTGCTAGTACTACAAGTACTTCACATGGACTCAAACTCTCTCGGATCAATCCCTTCTACAATAACTCTTGCACTTGTTTGTTCAACTCTTCACTCTCTGTTGGAGTCATATGATAAGCTGCCTTATTCAGAAAACTATCTCTAGGAATCAGATCCATCTGATGACTAATATTTCTTACAGGAGGAAAACCTTCAGGTATGTTATCAGAAATAATAGCTTGAAACTCATTCAACAAATATGAAACCTCTACAGGTATCTCAGTAGTATCTTCTTTATCAGCTCTAGGGATCAATACAAAACACATATGCTCATGCTTCATACCTTCTAGGAACTTTCTTCCATCAACCAAACAAATTCTTGCATTATTGCATACCTTTTCCTCTGCCTCCTTCAAGGGCTTCAACTTATGGCGAACTCCATCCTTTGTCAAAGAATAGGTGTTGGCATGTCCATCATGTATTGCTTGTCAATCAAACTTCCACGGTCTACCTAGCAACATATGACAAACATCCAAAGGCATAATATCACATAATACCTCATCATGGTATTCCCAATCTTGAACTTTACCAGAAATTGTTCATTTACCAAGGCTTTATTGTCCGTCTGCAACCAAGCAATCTGGTATGGTTTTGGATGCCTTCTTCTCTCCAACCGCAACTTACTAACCATTTCTTCTGAAACAAGGTTATCAGTACTACCTCCATCAATAATAACATTGCAAACTTTACCTTCACACTTACATATGGTGCGAAACAAATTCTTCCTTTGAGTTGGCTCATTCTCCTCATTCAGCAAGGCTCTTCTAGTAACAAGAACCTCTCCTCTTTCTACATCCTCAGAATGTGAAGACTCAACATCTTCATCAACATGTGCAACTCATGCATTACCCTCAGGTCTTCTATTTGTCCTTCCTTGATGTTGAGGACACTCATAGGCCCTATGTCCTTCTCCAAACTAGAAACAGGTTCCACAAAATCCTCCTCTTCCTAGTCCTCGTTTATATCTTCCCCTTCCTCTTTGGTCTCTATTATTCTGATCACAAGGATGGTAGGTGTTATCTCCTTTCTGGTTTTGGCTGCTACTGGAGCCTTCACCCTTCTTTTCATCTTCATTTCGACCTCCATATGACCATCCACCAGTCATTCCTCCACAGCCTCCACCTCGTTGTTTGTTCTCAAACCTCTTGTTCAATCGTTCTTCAACCTTCAAAGAAAAATGGTAAGCATCCTCAATGGTGATCATTCTTACCAATGTCAATTCTTCCTGTATGCTTGGCTTCAACCCATTAATATAATGAGAAAATTTCTCTTTATTCGCCTCAAAATGCCCTATCTGAATCAAGACCTTGTAAAATTCCTCAATGTATTCTTCACCGTCCTTGTTCCTTGCCTCAAGCTCTGCATCTTCTTGAGCAACTCCAATTCGTAATCAACTGGAATAAATTGTTTCTTCAATTTTGACACCATTTTGTCCCATCTAGAAATTTTATCTTTCCATTTTCTTCCTCTTTCTAACTAGGCCTCTTTCCACCATATACTAGCATGACCTTTCAATTTTGTCTTTGCAAACCTCACTCTATGAGGATCTTCAATCTCCTCAAACTCAAAAAATTCCTCCATGTCATTGATCCAATCAATCAATTCTTTAGGATTCAAATTTCCACTGAAAGTTGAAACCTCCATTTTAGGTCTCTTCCCAATGCTTAAGATCGCTCGTAGCAATCTTCTTTCTCCAAGATCCATTGGATCCTGCTCTTCCTCTTCCATTTCCTCTTTTGTTTCATCTTCACTGCCATCTTTGTCTTGTTGCACATCTCTTCTTCGAACCTCTTGTTGCAAGGTTTCTAATGGCCTTCTAATGGCTCTAATTTCATCTCTAAGTGGACCTCCTCCACCTCGGCCTCTACCTCTGCCATGCTGGGCAAGTCTTGGAGGAATCTTGAATTCAACCCACACTCACAGGTCCTGCTGCAACTTCCTCACGTTCGATGCTCTGTTACATGCACAAGAACTCTTGCTCTGATACCACTTGATGAGGGCCACACTGCCCAAAACCCACAAAAATCATAACAAAAAATACCAACACAAAAGATGCAAGACAAAAAATTGACTTACTTTCAATTATTTTCAGAAAATGCAATTACAGATTCAAAGCTTACATGCTACAGCCTCATGGGCTTGATTCATTACAACAAAATCAACTATGAAAAGAAAAATCTACTATTCAGAGCCACAATCTACACTATCAAGGCCACCTTCTACAACCCCCACTTAACCCTTTTTATTTTCCCTAATAACCGCCCTAGAATGTTCTAGAAGTACAAATTTCCCCTTTTTGTTTTGGCGCCAAAAGTCCCGCCGTTTGATTTTTGGCCTAAGAAGATTTTTTTATGAAATTCACTTTTTTAGAGGACCAACTTTATGAGGCAATAACTTTTGATCTGGGTGTCTGATTTGGTATTATTGCATATCGTTGGAAAGCTCCCGACGAGCTCAACAACACAGGATCCCATTGTAGGTCGGTTTGGCCATTTTTTCAGTTGTTTTGGGGCCTCCAAAATTTTATATCTAAATTTGAAACTGCATGGGAGAAATTTCTCATGATGGAAACTTTAATTTCTCCCAAACCGTGTAGGGCATTGAGGTGATTCTTTCGCGACCAGAATTTTTTTTTTTGCTCTGCTCCTTGGGGTAAATTTTTATGTCCATACGAGCCCGTTTTGGCCAACTTACTAAAAATAGTAAGTGCTCATTTTTCGCTATTTTTGATGCCTAACAATCTTATATCCCCTAAGTGTCATCATGGGACTCAAAACAACTAAAGAAAATAAAGAAAACAATTTTTTTTGGGTGATGCAAGATTTCCCTACACCATTGGATGCTCTTGCATTAAACACCCAGGGTAATTTGAAAAGTGACCCTGTCACTTCTTAGGAGTTAGAGGGAAACCAAGATGGTTAACCTCAGCCTCAGATAACCATGATGAATCTTTAGCAGGCCTTCCTCTCCATTTCACCAAGTACTCTGCATATTGCATGTTTCTTGTGCTTCTACCCACACGGCTATCCAGGATTTCTTCTATATCTTCCTTCTATGAAGTAGGTGCTAGAATTTTCAACTGTTCATTTATTGGACCCTCCTCTATATCACCTTCATGATACTCTGTCAAATCAGCAATGTTGAACACAAGAGAAATGTTTATTCCACTAGGCAACTCTACCTCATAAGCATTTCCTAAATCATGCTTCTTCAGGATCTTGCATGGTCCAAACTTCTTCATCTTAAACTTGTTGTATGTACCAACTGGAAACCTTTCCTTTCGCAAATGAACCATGACTTCATCTCCTACCTAGAACTCCTTATGCCTCCTTTTCTGATCTGCCTAAACCTTATAGTGTGAGTTCATCTTATTGATATGTTTCTTTACCTCTTCGTGCAAATTCTTCAGGTGCTCGAAAAAATCTTCAACCTCAGCACTACTCTTCTCCCCCTTATCCATCTTTCTCAGTTCAGAAGCAATTCTTGGACTACTCCCATATACAATCTAGAATGGTGATTTACCAGTGCTCCTATTAACAAAATTGTTGTAAGAAATTTTTTCCTATGGTATAATCAAATCTCATCCCTTGGGCTTATCTCCAACTAAGCATCTTAGCAGGTTTCCCAAACTCCTATTCACCGCCTCTATTTTTCCATCAGTCTGTGGATGGTGTGCATAACTAAACTTCAAATCTGTCTTCAATTTCTTTCATAATGTCCTCTAGAAATAACCAACAAATTTGGTATCTCTGTCTGAAACTATACTCTTTGGTAGATCATGTAGTCTCAACACCTCTCCGAAAAACAACTCTGCAACATGAACAACATCACTAGTCTTATGACACAGAATGAAATGTGTCGTCTTTGAAAATATATCCACCACCACAAATATGGAATCATGCCCTCTCTATGTCCTTGGCAATCCAAGAATAAAATTCATGCTAATATCCTCCCATGGCCTCTCAGGTGCAGGTAATGGTTGATACAATCCATTATTTTGACTTGTTCCTTTCGCCATCTAACATACTCTACAACTTTGTACAAAATTCTTCACATCTTGTTGTAACTGTGGCCAATAATAATTCTCACTAACAAGAGCAATGGTCTTATCTCGACCAAAATGTCCAGCCAATCCTTCACTATGCTTCTCCTTGATTAGATTATCTCTCATAGAACTCCTTGGAATGCACAATTGGATTCCTCTAAACAACATCCCATCTTGGATTAAGAAATCCAACCATCTCGTCCTATCCAATGTAACAGGTTCCAAACAAGCCTTCCAAGCTTCTGCAAAGTCTGGATCTTCTAGATACAAACTCTTGAGCTCATTGAACCCAACAACCTCTATATTCATTTCTATCAATAAATTTTTCCTTCTACTCAAGGCATTTGCAACTCTGTTTGACCTTCCACTCCTGTGCTTCAAAAAAAAAGTATAACTCTACAAAAACTCAACCCATTTTAAGTGCCTTTGATTCAACTTTCCTTGACTATTGAGATACTGTAAAGCTTGGTCATCAGTATATAAAACAAATTCTTTTGGAAATAAATAGTATCTCCATTTCTTCAAAGCTTGTACTATAGCATAAAACTCTTGATCATAGACATAATATTTCTTCTTAGCATCATTTAACTTCTCACTAAAATAGGCAACAGGCTTACTTTCTTGACTGAAAACAACTCCTATGGCAGTACCACTAGCATCACAATCTACCTGAAATTTTTTTATTGAAATCTAGAAGTGCCAAAACAAGTTGCTTAGTAACTTTCTTCTTCAACATGTCAAAACTTTTGGCTGCTCATGTAGTCCACTTAAACTCTTTTCTATCCCTTATCATTGCTTCAGTCAAAGGTGCACAAATACTACTAAAATTCTTAGTAATTTTTATGTAAATGATTGCTAGAGCATGAAATGATCTTACCTTCGTAATGTTGGTATGTGGCGACTGATCATGCTATACTGTATAGCCCATGGTATACTGTACACCCTAGCCCCTATCCTTGCCAGGGTTCCGGGCCGGGCCGGGCCCCGGGTGGGGGTTCGGGGGCGGCAGCCCCCGAGAAAATTTTTTCTTCCTACTTTTCGCGATCACCAAAAGGGAAAAATCAATGAAAAGGAAAATTTGATTTGTAGAACCCTAAAACTGAAGCTTCTAAGCTTGTTAAAAGGGGTTCAGATGGGGGTTACAGTATGATGAAAAACACAATTATTTGCAAGATTATAATGGGTTTTTTCACTAGATAATAAAAGTATTAGATGGCTGCGGTTTGGCGGATGTAGCTCAGATTGGGTGAACCATGTTAAATTCTCCTCGTGGTTATGATTTATTTTGTGTGTTTAGTTTCTCCATTTATTAATTCGCTAAATCGCATTTAATTGTTAGATATCTACCATTCTAACCCCAAACAAGTGGTATCAAAGGGCTGTGTTTCATTTGTCATCTCAGGAGGAAGGTCTCACTACCGAAAGTGGGGAGTCTCTACCTGCTGAGTGGGAGCAATGGCGGCATAAGGTAAGAAGGTTGAGAAGTTTAATGGGCAGAACTATCAGTTATGGAAGATGTAGATGGAGGACTACCTCTATTAGAAAGATTTATGGCGGCCATTGGAAGGGAAAACCAAGAAACCCGCAGCAATGTCTGATGAGGACTGGGAGATTTTGGATAGAAAGGTTCTTAGCAAGCATTCGCTTGTGCCTAGCAATAACCGTAAGCATGCTCAATATTACAACAGCAAAGACAACTCAAGAGTTGATGGAAAACCCTAGCAAAGAGTATGAAAAGCCTTCCTAATTAATAAGGTATTTCTTATGAAGCGCTTATTTACTATGAAAATGGTAGGTTGTACGCTAATCGATCATTTGAATGAGTTTAACACGGTCACCAGTCAATTAACTTCTGTAAAAGTAAACTTTGATGAAGAAGTTAGGGCTCTTTTGATTCCGTGTTCTTTGTCTGAAAGCTGGAATAGCTTGGTAATGGCTATTAGCAATTCTATTTATGGTTCGAATACATTGAAATTTGATGATGTAGTTGGTGTTATTTTGAGCGAGGAAATTCGTAGGAAAAGCTCAGGTGGAACATCCACATCATGCAGTGTTTTGAATGCAGAAAGTAGAGGCAGAACAAAGGAGAGAGGAAATGATTCCAGAAATCGTGGGAAGTCACGAGGAAAATCAAAGAACAGAAGGTCCTAATCTAGAAACAAGAAGGATTGTTGGTACTGTGGTAAGCCAGGTCATTTAAAGAAAGATTGTTGGTCTCGGAAAAATAAATGAGACAAAAAAGAAGGAAGTAAAGAGGCAAATGTGGTAAGTAATAAATCTGATGAGGATGCTTTGATTCTTTCCCTTGATAATGCTGACGATTCTTGGGTGTTAGATTCAGGGGCTTCATTTCATGCTACCCCCATAGAAGTTATTTTCTTGATTATGTCCGGGGATTTTGGCTGGTTTATTTAGGGAGATAAATCAACCCCGCCGATTGTTGGAAAGGGAAGAATCAAGATTAATTTGCAGAATGGGAATCATTGGCTACTACATGAGGTAAGACATGTTCCAAAGTTAAGCATAAATTTAATTTCAGCAGGGCAACTAGATGATGAAGGTTGTGTTGTTATATTTAGTGATAAAAATTGGAAAGTTACAAAGGGTGCCTTAGTGGTAGAAAAAGGTGTGAAAGTAGGCACCTTATATCTTTGTACAGGTCATACTGTTCCTTCTACTTTAATTGTTACGTAAAAGGTCAATGTTCAAGAATAGTTGCTGCAGTTCAGCAGGTAGAAGATCATACAGTTGCTGTGGACTCTGAATCAGCAATGTGGCATAATAGACTTGGGCATATGAGTGCAAAAGGTATGAAAGTACTTCATTCAAATAATGTTTTTCCAGGTCTAAAATATGTTAATATGGATTTCTGTGAAAGTTGTGTGTATGGAAAAAAAAAGAGAGTAAGTTTTTTCAAGGATGGGAAGCAAAAGAAAGATGAGAAATTGGAGCTTGTGCATATGGATGTATGGGGCATCCCAAATTTCGCATCTCTCAAGTGGTTCTTTGTAATATGTTACATTCATCGATGACGCAATCCAGGAAGGTATGGATTGCCTTTAGGGCAGAAACCAAGTATTTGGAAACTTTAAAAAATGGAGACGAAGCTTGGTTGAGAATGACCTGCAAAAGATAAAATGTCTCGTGATCTAATAATGGTGGTGGTATTGCGTTAGAAGAGTTTGAAGATTATTGTTCCTCTAATGGTATTCAGGCAAAAAATGGTTCCAAGGGACTTCATAGGGAAATGGAGTGGTCACGCATGAATAGAACAATAAATGGAGCTGCGGTAACGAACCATGAGATTGCATGCTGGGCTGCCTTAAAAATGTGGGCAGAGACTGTAAACATTGTTGTTTATTTAATTAACAGAGGTCCCTCTAATCCTTTGGGTTGTGGTATCCCAGAGGAAGCATGGAAAGGTAAGAAGGTGAGTTATTCTTTTCTAAAAACCTTCGGTTGTGAAGCATTTGCACATGTAGATTCTGAAAATAGAACCAAGCTTGATGCAAAATCAAAGAAATGTGTATTTGTTGGATATGGTATTGATGAATTTGGTTATAGGCTTTGGGATTTTGAAAATCAGAAAATTGTGAGAAACAAGGATGTCATATTCAATGAGAAAGTATTGTACAAAGATTTGTTGCTGCAGCATGAGAAGAAAGAAAATGATTATGTAGTGTTGGATGATATTCCAAACAATGATGTTTCAGTTGGTTCCCCGCGTCGGGAAACAACAACAACAACAATTACCTACAAAACCCTAAGTGAATATTAGATCATCTTCAAGGTTAAGTAGACCTCCGTGAAAGATTTTCTCCTCCTTTGTATACTATTTGTTAACCGATACTAAAGTGAACCATAATATTAAGTGATGAAGTTATGAAACGGGATACCAAGGTTCGAGCATGGAATGAAAGAAGAAATGGACCCCTTGCTGGAAAATCAGACTTGGGATTTATGCAAGTTGCCTGCAGGTAAAAAGGCTTTAACAAACAAATGGATTTATACGCTGAAAGAAGAGGATGGAGGTAAGAAAAGATTTGTGCCGCATTAGTTGTCAAGGATTGCACGTAAAAGGGTATTGATTTTGATGAGATTTTTTCTCTTGTTGTTAAAATGACTTATATTCGTATTGTTTTAAGTATTGTGGTTGCTGAAGATTTGCATTTAGAACAGCTTGATGTTAAAACATCCTTTCTCCATGGTGATTTGGAAGAGGAAATATATATGGAACAACCACAAGGATTTGAGGTCAAAGGTAAGGAGAAACTAGTGTGCAGATTGAAGAGGAAATATATATGGCTTGAAGCAAGCACCTCGGCAATGGTACTTAAAATTTGTAGTTTTATGGCTGAGCAAGGCTACAGTCAGTGTAATTCTGACCATTGTGTTTATTTTAAGAGGTTGGATAATGATAGTTGCTATTTATTTTTATGTTTATATGTTGGATGACATTGTAGTTGGTCTACCATGGATCATTATAAGTGAAAGTTAAACAACAGTTAGCAAATTATTTTGCTATGAAGGATTTGGGGGCAGCAAAACAAATACTTGGTATGAAAATTTGTAGAGATAGGAAAAATAGAAAATTGTTTTTATCTTAGGCTAATTATGTTGAAAAGGTATTGCAGAGATTTCATATGGAGAATGCAAAAGTCACAAGACACCTTTGCCTAGTCATCATGTTAAATTGATTAACGATATGTGTCCAAAGACACAAGAGGAGGGAAGAAAAATGTCCATAAAATTCATATGCTCGGGGCCAGGCAGCTTGATGTATGCCATGGTATGCACAAGACCAGATATTGCACATGTTGTAGGATTTGTTAAAGTGTGTATTTGAGTCATCCCGTGAGTTGAGCATTGAATGCAGAAATGGATTCTCAGGTACTTGAGAGGTACATCCAATAATTGTCTATGTTTGGGGGCTTTAATACTGATTTAAAAGGCTATGTTGACTCAGATTTGGCAGGGGATATAGATACCAGGCGGAGTACCACAGGTTATGTATTTACAGTTGGTGGGACAACAATGAGTTGGATTTCTCGATTGCAGAAGGTGGTTGCTTTATCCACCATAGAGGCAGAGTATGTTGCTGCAACAGAGGCGGAAAAGGAGATGATATGGGTGCAACTTTTCATGGATGAGTTGGGCAAACAACATGCTGGAAATTACTTGTTTATAGATAGCCAGAGTGCTATACATCTTGCAAAGAATTATGCTCTGCATTCTAAAACAAAACACATCCAGTTGAGATATCATTTCATTCGGTCAGTGTTGGAGGATGGACAGGTTAAGCTGGACAAGATACATACAGATGTCAATCCAGCAAATATGTTTATGAAAGCGGTGACAAGGGAGAATTTGAGCTCCTCTTCAGCTTCGGTTGGTCTTCAAGGTTGAATTCAAGTATAACAGCAGGAGGGTCTAAGGTCCTTATTTCCGGGAGCTGTAATTGCAGTGTGCCATCCGAAGTCTCCAAGTGGGAGATTGTGTTGGGTGGAGCCTGATCGCCACATACCAACAATCTCCCACTTGGAGACTGACAGCTCCACACCAACACACGTAACACTCCTTGGAGTAGGCCATTCAATGATAGCTCTCACCTTCTCTGGATCCATTTTGAGACCCTTTGTTGAGACAAAAATCCCAAATACACCAACTCTGTCTTCACAAAACTACATTTCTTCAAATTAATCAACAACTTCTCCTCCCTTATCTTCTCAAAAAATCTTCAGATATGCATCAAGTGCTCCTCCAATGTCTTACTGAAAATCAGAATATCATTAAAATAAACAATAACAAATTTTCCTAAAAATTCTTTTAATACCTCATTCATAAGCCGCATAAATGTGTGTGGTGCATTGGTTAGCCCAAAAGGCATGACTAACCACTTGTACAAGCCCTCCTTTGTTTTGAAGGTTGTCTTCCATTCATCTCCTTCTCTAATCCAGATTCGGTGATATCCACTCTTCAGATCTATCTTCGGGAATTACTCAACTCCACTCAAACAATCCATAATGTCATCCATTCTTGGCAAGAGAAATCTATACTTGATGGTGATCTTGTTGATGGCTCTAGAATCTGTACACATGCGCCATTCCCCATCCTTCTTTGGTGCTAGTACTGCAGGTACTGCACATGAACTCAAACTCTCTCTGATCAATCCCTTCCACAACTCTTGCACTTGTTTGTTCAACTCTTCACTCTCTGCTAGAGTCATACAATGAGCTGTCTTATTTAGAAAATGAGCTCCAGGAATCAGATTCATCTGATGACTAATCTTTCTTATAGGAGGCAAACCTTTAGGTACGTTATCAAAAATAATACCTTGAAACTCATTCAACAAATTTGAAACCTCTACAGGTATCTCAGTAGTATCTTCTTTATCAACTCTAGGGATCAATGTAAAACACATATGCTCATGCTTCATACCTTCTAGGAACTTTCTTCCATCAACCAACAAATTCTTGCGTTACTGCATACCTTTTCCTCTGCCTCCTTCAAGGGCTTCAAATTATGACGAACTCCATCCTTTGTCAATTTTTTTTGGGTGATGCAAGATTACCCTACACCGCTAGATGCTCCTGCATCACTTCTATTCATGTCTTAGTAATTGCTCAAAATTTAACTGTACAATTTTCTTTTAATATTTTTTTGCTATTCAGAAATATGAAAATGGTTTTAGTGGTTTTCATTTCGAAGATATTTTGTTATGCAATTGTATTATTTTGTTCTTCATTTGACAATAATTCACTCAACAAAATTATTATTATATTTGATTGTTACTAGGAAATATGGAAAGGGTTTCACTGGTTCTCATTTAAAGGGTTTTCTTCCATGCAATTCTATTTGTGTGTTCGTCATTGCAAAAATTTTACTATGCAATTTTTCTTTAATATTTGTTTGTTATTCGGAAATATGAAAATGGTTTCACTAGTTTTCATTTCAAAGATATTTCACCATGCAATTGTATTATTTTGTTCTTATGTATGTGCATATATATACTCATTATATATGTAGTTATATATGTATATATGTATACTTATATATATGTATATATGTATACGTGTATATATATATGTATATATATGTATATATGTATATATATACGTATACATATATATGTATGTATATGTAATTGTTTATGTATATTTATGTAATTGTATATGTATATATGTGTATATATGTATATGTATATGTATTATTTTGTTCTTTCTTGCACAATAATTCACTCTACAATTTTCTTTTTATATTTGATTGTTACTACGAAATATGGAAAGGGTTTGACTGGTTCTCATTTAGTGAGTTTTTTGCAATGAACTTCTATTCGTGTGTTCGTCATTACACGAACTTTAACTCTATAATTTGCTTTTAATATTTGTTTGTTATTCAGAAATATGAATATATATATATATGAATATATATATATATATAAATGTATGTATGTATGTATGTATGTATGTATGTATGTATATGTATGTATATGTATGTATGTGTATGTATATATATATATATGTATGTATGTATGTACATGTATGTATGTATGTATGTATATGTATATATATGTATATGGGTAAAAGTACAAAGTTGTGTCACACTTTTGGCCAACTAAATAGTTTCAATTGAAATTGTTTTGACCTAAATAGTTTTGATCGAATCAGTGTCACCCAAAACCACGTAGCCTATACGTGGCACATAGAGTTTTGGGTGAAACCCTTTCATCTGAAATCATAAAATTTGAATTTTTCCCTTTGTCACATCGAAATGTGGCTTATTTTATGTGTGGATTTTCGATAGAAAGGGTTTCGGTCGAAACCCTTTCTACCGAAACTGTCTATCTGGCATCCTAGTTGCCAACCAACTCAACTTTTTTTAGAATTTTCTGAAACTTTCAACTTCAACTAAGTATTTCTTTAGTCAAAATAATTTTTAAAAAAATAAAAAATACCTTTTTATAGAGCTCGGAGTGATGAATCCAAATATGTAATATTTTTAATATTTTGATAGTTTTAATATATTTTATTTTTAAAATAATACAAGTAGGTTGTTAAAGTTAACAAAGACGCTGATTAGAAATTAAAAATATGTATGATTAGAGGAGAGAATCATCTTCAAAAAGGTATAATTTATTTTTGAAAATGATTTAAAAAATAGACAATAGTTGATGTCAAATGAAAACTGTCAAATTCTGACAAGTTTGACTTTGAAATGCTATTATGAGAAAATATACATCAAAATATCAAATTTTTTTCCATGCACTAGATATTGAAGTTACCTTTTTGGATAAAAAAAATCAAGGGAAAATGAAGTGTTTTTCTATTTGTTTCTTGACATTAAGTGAACGTCACTTTTTCCTGAAATTTTCCGCATTCCAAAATCTGCTCTTAAATTGATAAAAAATAATCATTTTTTTTTTAAATCTAAAAAATTACAAGAATAAACTTAATCAAGATTTCTACATTTCATTAATTTACATCATTTTGAAATTGAAAACATAAAGACCACTTTTATGCAGTCAAAGTTCAAATTTTTTTTGTTGTTAACCGATTCCTTTATAAAGTGTGATACAAGTTTATACTTTTACCCATATATATACATATATATATGAGAATATTTGTATGTATATATGTATATGTATATGTATATGTATATATATGTATATGTATGTATATCTATATATGTATATGTATATATATGTATATATGTATATGTATATATATATGTATTTGTATATATATATGTATATGTATATATATAAGTATATATGTATATGTATATATATATGTAGATATATATGTACACATATATAAGTAGACATATATATGTATGTATATGTATATCTAAACTGTCTTTGCTCTCTTCCCTATATATATGCCAACATATGTACATGACATGACTTCAATTCTTATTGCCTACCACTAGTCAAGGAAAATCAATCATTATGATATGTCCCACTTTCCTAGCAACACAACACTCTAGGAAAATGAATCATTTAGATGTGTCCCATTAGTCAAATTCCAGCACACAACTATTTTTTCCTTCTCCACTTTTGCTACCTTCAACCACCAAAAAACAATGTGTTAAGGCCACCATAATCGCCTGAGAAGCAAACGAGGATTGCACACCATAAATACATATAATCTTTGCAATTGAAGGCACCAAAACAAGTTTTCAAATTTGAAAAAGGAGGACACAAATTAAAGACTCCATACCAAACCAGCATTGAACATATAAAGAGATTTACAAATTCAAAAATGCATTTCTCAATCTTTTCCAATTTCCATTTACCACGTCTCACTTTCATATTCATTTCTATATGGAGGCAGTGGAAGAAAGAGCAGAAACAACAACGGTTCATCACACTATAAAGTTATAGGTATTCTATTGTTATTAATTCTTTATGCCCATGAATGCCAATTTGTTGTATGCTATGCAAATGCCAATCCATTGTATGCTATACAAATTGGGTTTTCCATTTTGATCTAAGGGTAGTGTGGGTTATACTAATTTTATATTTTGGTTGCATGTTTTAATGCTATAGGTCATTAACAAGCAATATGGCTTGTATGTTTATGGTATCATATGGGATTTGAATATTCTATGACATGTAATACTGTGAATAACTATTTTTTTTTGGGAAAAATATTAACCAACTATAATACAATTTTTGATGGTACAGTGATTTGACTACTTTTGTTGACTTTATGGATAAAAACTATTTACAATTGGTATTAAGGCGCTCCTATACACCCTATGTTTAGAGGTCCACATGGAATGTGAGGTGGACCAAAAAAATTAAACATAATTTCCCGCCACGTGACCCCGCCACTTGTGCATTTGCCAATTTTGTCTTTTTAAAATTTCCACCACCCCGCCACCTATCACACACCAATTGGTCCATGTTGTTCTTGACATGCCCATTTTGCACAAACATTAACTCTACAATTTGTTTTTACTATTTTACAATTGGATATATGGGGTTTCAACCTAATACTGTTTACATTGGGTTTTTCATTTATATTCTTTATGCCTAAGAATTGCAATCTATTATATGCGATGTAAATGTTCAATTCCTAATGCCTAACAATTCCTATCTCTTCTAAAGGATGTTTTTGTCTAATCCAATCTTAAATTGTTCTTCAATTTCTTCTTTAAACTCTTATATATATATATATACACACATATGTATTTATATGTATGTATATATATATATATGTATATATATGTATGTATGTATATATATATGCATGTATGTATATATATACATATGTATTTATATGTATGTATATATATGTATATATATGTATATTTATATATCATAGATATTATGGTATATTTAGCTGACACTTAGCCATTTTGTGTCTTGTTCACTCTTCTTGATCGATGCGCAAATTTAATACATGTTTGGCTCAACCCATCCTTCCTTCTAAGCCTCATTGATGGTGAGTTGCAATAGAAAGGTATACACTTTATTTACTATTCCTTGTGTATTAAGCTAAATGTTACATCCCTTACCTTGAGACTATAACTTAACTTGTTTATGATAATGGAACCATGGACGTTAATGTAGTTGCAAATAACGACCTTTCATGTGAATATGAAATAAAGGATTAAATAATTATTCTATTTGTTGCAACTGTAATGTGAATATGAATGCTTATTTTAATATGTGAATGTATATGATGATGATGATGATATTTAAATGTGAATTTACATGTCAGGAATGGTCTAACTCTAGTTTCTTGTGCCAAGTGGTTGCAGGATCGACATCACACGAAGGGAAGAGGGACTATCATCAGGGAGAGGATGTAGTTGACAAGGATCAATTTGTCATCGAACTTTGGGTAGTGTATGGCATGCAACGACATACCTTTGGCCATGGTTTAAATAATATAAATATTAATTATTAAGTCAAAATAATATAAATAATATAAATTTTGATTATTAAGCCAAAAATTAAATATAAGATACTTATAAAAAGATATTTCAATTATAAAATAAGAAATACTTATTTTAATAAAAAGACAAAGAAATTAAATAATAAAAATTGATAATATCTAAATGAGGTTGTTTTTGTGCGGGAGGGAGTCGTCAGTTTTGGAAAGGAGAGCATTCTGTCGCTCTTCAAGAAACGTAAGGAATGCAAGAAGACGTTAGTTTGGAATTCGTATGGATTCACTTTTCAATGTCGATCTTTCTCCTTCGTTGGGAGTTCATTATTTTGGTCTTTTTGGGGGAGGGATTCTTTTTCAATCTCTCATTGCAATCTGGTTTTGGGGGAGAGTTTTCCATTACAATCTTCAGCAATAACTAGGTTTTATCTCCACTTCGTTTCTTCCTTTATCCTCTAGGTCATCGTTGGTTTAGCAGGAGCTCATTCTTTACTATGTTTCTCTCTGAGTTGCATTTACCCAAGCATTTCATATTAAGTCAAGCTTTGTTCAATTTGTAACTTTGCATTTGGAATTTCGGCCTCTCTCTCATCTTCAATCCAGAGGAGTGGAGTCGATATTTTTCCTTCTCTTGCATCTTCTTCCTCATTAGAAAGCAACGGTGCCTCTTGGAATTATTTGAAGATTGAAGTGAAGAGTATTGTCCCGACTTCAACTTCATTGCACAAGTAAGTAATGATTATAGCTTCTTTGCAATTGACATCGGTAAATGAATTTGGAGTATGCATTGTTGTTTCCGTTGGATAGTGTCACTATCTTGGAATCTGTTCGGTATCATTGCATGAGCTTTCATTAAAATTTCTAATAGTTAGAAGTTAAGAATGCCCGTTCTTAGATGGAGTCGGGTTAGGAGGAATCATTTTGTGTGATCAAGCTACAGTATGGACTTAACTCAACATTGAATTTGGTAGTAATTATCTCCATCTCCTGTTGGAAATAGGGCTTTGTAATTGCATATTGAACCTTATATTTTTTCCTTGAATCTGGATTTAGACTCCGTCTGAGGCACCCTGCAAACATACTTCCATTCTTCTATTGCCAACTGTTCCTCTAAATTGAGTCTTTTCTTTTGATGCAATCTCTTTAGCTTTTTCGTGAAACACAATTTCTATTATAGTCCTCCAAAAACGTTTAGTCTCGTCCTCAAACCTGAAACACTAAGTTGGGGAAATAATATAGTCATTGCTACCCTGCAGTAAGTAAAACTCCTTATAATCTCAATCTTACTATAAAAGTATATCCCTGGATTAGGTCATCATCTCTCCTCCTGAACCTTACACGATAGTTGCTCCTTGTTCCAATATGAAGAGTCCTTTATATCAAACTCTAGTCATCTAAACCTATGAATTAATAAGTCATCTGGGAAATCTCGTGTGCAATGTCCTCTCTACCTTACTCAAATTCATATCACCCTTAATTGTTGTTCAAGAAAAAGTATACCTACTTTTAACCGTGACCTTGAATCAGTCATATAATGACAAGGGTTGGAAGGTACTTAACAAACCTGCATATCGTCTCTCTCTCCTTCTATTAAGTTACCAACTAATCTTACTTTAAGAGAGATCTAAATCACAATAGTAATCATTAAACCCTAAGGTTATGAACCAAAGAGAAGATTGATAATCAAACAATGTTGCAAGAAATGAGGAACTAATCTGAGGGTTGTCATGTTGAGCAAGGGTGAGATTGTTGACGACACAGTAGTGCTAGATATTTCAGCACAATAGTGCCAGAGAAATCGACACATTAGTGTTAAAGATATCGACACAGTGGTGCCAGAACATTGAAAATCCTTGGGCAAGGTAGATGCCAGTTAGGAAAAGTCAGCTTTCATGATCCAGATATACTCTGGTCAGAATGATCCTTCTAGTTAGGAGTAACCTACAGAGGAGGGATCGACCAGCAGTATACATTCATGGACACTAGGCTCAGAGACATGATGACATTTGATCCTTGTTGATTGACCTCGAGAAGGGTCGGGTTTCTTCAGTCGAAGAACACAGGAAACCAATAGGTTTGGTTGGGCGGTAAAGCCCCTGATGATAAACCCTTTTTCCCTCATTTATAAAGTAACTCAAGAGTTTCAGCTTGAAGATGGTTTCAAATATCTAAAATTTCCTCGTACTTATCTCCAGGTATTTGCATTTTCAATTAAAGTTTATTTCAATTATGCAGTAATTGTTATTCATTTTTTATAAATGTTCATTGAAAAATCTACAAATGTTGTCTTAGATTAGCCAATTGTTTCTTTCAATTGAAATGTTGAATTCTTGAAGTTAATTTTAGAATAATAAAGTAATTTTGTGTTTTAAAAAGAAAACCCTAGAATGACAGTTATTTCATTGTGATTCTTTGGAAAACAATTAAAAGTTTCATTTCAGCTGAAATCTGTAAACTCAGAAGTTAGTTCTTTATTTTGATTAAATTGGAAACCCTAGTTTGTTATCAGACAATGAAATATGTGAGATAGTTAATTATGCCCTAGCGGATAATCTCTTTTCAGTTCACAATCTTTATTTGGAAACCCTAGATTGTTAGTTATTTAGTTGCCTTTTAGCTGAAGTTGGCAAAATGATTGTTTTTCTTTTAACTGTAAAATGTTAGATGTTACACTAAACATTGCTACATGTCTTTGATTGATCCCTCCTTTCATTTGTTCTTGCAAGAAGTTAGGATATAGGTGAGTGCAACAAGACACATCATCGGTCAAATCCCTACTATACAAGTGAGGTTTTTAACCTCAATAAGGTTGTACCATTGTATCCTATTAGTTATCAATTTTTTTATTGTACTATTTATTTGGTTTGTAATGGGTGTGTTGTCTTCCATGAGTTGAAGGTTATGTTTTTGTGTTGATAATTTTGAATAGATTTTGTGGTTTTCCATAGTTTGAATGTTCTCTTGCTTTCTTGGTGCATCCACAATGTGCTCGATGAAGTGTATGGTGTCTAGGGAGTTTATGAACACTTCCAAATTTTGTGTTCTTAAGCACAATTACTTTTTAGGGAAAAATATGGTTCTGTTCAAGCATCACTGTGACTTTAATGGGTTTAATTTCTTATTTTTCTTTCCTCTACTAGTTAGCCAAAATCCATCTTCATTCAATTTTTAGCTCACATAGTTATATACAAATTTACCTGTCTACCTATATATATCTATCTTTCAATCTATCTATCTATCAAACTACCTATTTATATTTCTATCTATTCCTATAAATCTAACTACATACCAATCTATTTATCAATGTATGTATCTATATATCTATTTATATTTTTATATATATGCATATATGCACATATGTATATATATGTATATGCATATATGTACATATATATTTATGCAGAATTGTACATATATGCATATGCATATATGTACATATGCATATGCATATATGTATGAATATGTATTATATACAAAAGCATGCACATACATATATATGTTGATGCAGGGCCATCGTAATATTGGTTTTCATTTTTTTTATTTTGGCTTTCCAGTTTTCCTTCCTTATTTTCTAGGGGACATGTGATGAATCTTATGGCAGTGAGTTATTTTTTTTAGTGGATATATAGCTCACTTTTGGTAAATTAAATAAAAGGCAATTGCATCGATCAAAAAGGAAGTGGTAGCACATAATTTTTTTGGGGAAGAAAGGAGAGAAGTCATCGGCTTGTGTTGAGGAGGCATAGAGGCTTGCCTTGGGTAAAAACAAGAATCGATTGTTGATGAACAAAGAAGGCATCGACTACTGTGAGAGTATCGACCTTTGGAGAGGGTTTTTGGCCTGAGAAAAGTTGAAACGTTAGAATTGGAAGAAGTCGATGGTTGAAACTTTGCTTTGTGTAAAAGAAGGGAGAATGGTTCTTAGAGGAGCCTGAGCCATGAGTGAATGAAAGACAATAAAAAGGAAAACCAATCGGGAGAAAGGATAAACCATATGATCAACCCTATTCAGAAGAGAGCAAAAGAACAGTAGATCGAAAATGTTGAAAAGAGGTCTATGAGGAGTGAATCTTTGAATGGTATCAACTATCACCAAATCAGTCAATTGGTTGAGGGAGTTTTGAATTATATGCCCTAAAACTTTGGTTTCTTTCCCTCTGCATGTTATTCTTATTTTTATTTTGTCTTATCTTTGATAAGAAATGAAATTGCATTCGTTGATATCGCCCTTGTTATTAATCGACCTCATTAAGGCGAGAATCGTTTTATAATGTGGGCTAGTTGGTTGCTATTGTCTAATGTGTCTTGAAGGTGTATTGGTTGCAATCAATTCAATTTTCCTATTAATGTTGTACTATGGAATTTGGAGGTTATTGGTTATCAACGATCCATTTGCTATTCTTATTACTGTTAACTAGTGTATTTGTATCCATCATGTTCGGTGATATTGCAGATTGTTTTGGTTTGATATCCTTACTGTTACAGTTATATAGTAGTTTGTTTGGGATTCAAGAAGGTTTCCATCATTTTTGGTATTAGAGCCTGAATATTTGGGGCTATTGAAGAGTGGGAAGAATTCCACTGAGAGTGATGAGAGGCAGAGGTGCTCAAGGAAGAGGCAAAAGAGGACATGATGATGGAGTCCTTGAATTGTTGAAGAACTTGACTACACGAATGGATACCATGGAGAGGGAACAATGAAGAAGAACACCAGTGGATGATGCCACTGATGTTGAAGAGGAAGAGCAACCACAAGTAGATGATGAGGAATATTAAGAAGAACCCAAAGGATTGGAAGAAAGATTGATAAAAGCAATAATGAATGTAGGAGAAAAACCAAAATAGACATCCCCACGTATTCTGAAAGATTGAATGGCGAAGAGATCATTGACTGGATCAATGATTTGGATAAGTACTTCGAGTACAAAGGACTTGAAGAAGAAAGAAAATTGAAGTTTTCCTTTACACGATTAAAAGGCCACACTGCAATGTGGTGGGATTACATGCAGGCTAAAAGATGCAAGAAAAACAAGAAGAAGATCTCTTCTTGGGATTGAATGGTCTCCAAATTAAAAATGAAGTTCCTTCTAAAAGACTACCAAACGAATCTTTTCAAAAGATTCCAGAATCTGAGGCAAAAAGATATGTCAGTCAAGGAATACACGAAAGAGTTCTACAAGTTAGTAATTCAGTCAATCCATAGCAAAGAGGATTTGGAAAAGGTGGCAAGGTATATGAATGGGTTGAGATACAATTTGCAAGACTAGTTGAGTTTAGTGTTATAGACATCTAATTTGACCACTTCCATATGATCAAAGACATCTCCTTATTCATCCAGTTGCTTATCCCCTCTATTAATATTAATTAAATCATCTGTTTAATTAATACCTTGCATCTTACATAGGGTTCATAAAGTATTTAATTTAATAAATACTTTACCCCTCTTTCTCCTCTAAATTAAATAAATACACCATTTTATTTAATTTAGTCATATTACCTTTTTGGAATTTAAATTCATTTTTTAATTCCTCTTTTTCTCTCTCATTGTCACATCCTCCAACTTTTGCAAGTTGGTCTCTAATCCATCTTAACTCCTTCATCTTCTTCTAATTAACTATGGTTAGCATATGCACACCCCTAATCATCATTAGGGTCACATCCTCCATAATCTCCCACTTGCTTCTAATAAGTCATTAGTCCATCTAATTAAGTACTTGCACAACCTTAATCATATGGTTAGACCAACCTAATCCTCTTCCCATTTATGGCATGTGTCCTTAGTCAACCTTATTAAAGGCTTTCTCCTTTTGGGCAAGGCACTCACTTCCCCATGTGAATTTTTAATTCACTTTTTAATCCCCCAATGCACTCAAAAGGAATTTTTAATTCCTTCACTTCTTCCCACATGTCCTCTATTTATTCTTTATTCTTTCCCCTCTCCCCATAAGGATATTTGAGGAATTTTTAATTCCTCACATGTCCTCTCATCCACATGGGACAAGGACATCCTTTATGAGGATATCTTGACCAAATCCCTATGGTCCTTTGAAGTACATCCATGTCATGTACTTCTCTTACACCTCATGTCCACCTCATCTTTCTTAAGCCTCTCCCCTTGCCACATGTCAAGATGTGAGGGCTTGTGAGTTCTCAACTCACCATAGCCCTACATCTTGGCCATGTTGGGATCAATCTCAACCGTCCATTTCTTCTTGGAATTCTCAAAATTCCTATAAATACCCCCTCTTTTCTCTCATTTGGAGAGATCATTTTGCTAGCGAAACTCTTGCAATTTTGTTTCTCAATCTACACTTAGCCATTTGCATCCATTTTGTCCAACTATCTTGCATCTCACACTTCACATCTTGCATCTACTTGCCATCAAGGAGCATACATCTCATCTACAATCGAAAGGGCCAACCAAAGAACAACTCTACAAGGTAAAAGGTTCCATTTTTATGTTGTTAAGTTCATCATTTGCCCAATCTTGAAGTGTAGGGTGTTTTTAGTTGTTATTTGCACTCTCTTTCAGTTTGTTGCTCATATTTTAACGATTATATTCCCCTATCACATTTCTGGCACGCCCGGTGGGACCCACAAATGGGTCTTTTTCTTTCACGTTTGTTGTTTTTGGCATTTTTGCAGGTTCAGGTTACAGATTGGCAGACCTAACCTCTCTGGTGGCAGACCTGACCTCTAGTGACGGACCTGACCTCTCCGGTGGTGGACCTGACCTCTCCGGTGGTAGACCTGACCTCCGGTGGCGGACCTGACCTCCGGTGGCGGACCTGACCTCTGGTGGTGGACTTGACCTCTCCAGTGGCGGACCTAACCTGCGTTGGCAGACCTGACCTCCTGAAGGTGAAATTTCAAGTTTTTACCATTTGTTCTTTGGTAAATTAGGCACATAATTTAATTAGAAGGGTCAACAAACCTTGTTTGGCGTGTTTTTGGAAGGTTATTTGACGTATCCAATCCCCTTGTGCCATTTGGCGATCCTGGGTAATGAGAAATCATAGCTTTCCAAGTCATTTGAGTCACCCTATTTCCATTTTCTCAGTGGGACCTGCTTGGGGATTTCATCACCCCAAGGGAAAATTCCAACCACGCGTACCAACGGGGTATATAAAGGGGGGAGAGCGAAAGTTGTACCTCAATCCAACCACGTTGTAATTGGCGAAGCGTCGGGATGACGTGAAGAGTTGGTCCGAGCCTTTAGTATCTCGCTAAGGTTCCCGACTCACGCTTGTAATGGGTTGGTGTTCATGGTTTGATCCTCACGTACCGGGTGTATATCGAGGACTCCTTAGTAACCATGTTCATCCTAGAGTAGAAGACTTTGTTGGCCATACCCATTTCTACTAATCTTAGGGTTGTGCTGTCTGAATTGTCTTTCTTTTGCAAAACTAGTCATTTTCAGTTTAGCCATATCTTTTTATCAATGTTTGCTATATTTTGGGTCATTTGCCTTACTCATCCATCAAAAAATCAAGCTTAAACTTATCCTTTGGCGGACCTGACCTTATCCTTTGGCGGACCTAACCCCATCCTTTGGCGGACCTGACCACATGTTGTGGCAGACCTGACCTCATGTTGTGGCAGACCTGACCTCATGCTGTGGCAGACCTGACCTCATGCTTTGGCGGACCTGACCTCATGCTGTGGTGGACCTGACCTCATGCTTTGGTGGACCTGACCTCATGCTGTGGCGGACCTGACCTCATGCTTTGGCGGACCTGACCTTTGACCATCCTATATTATCACTTGGCATCCCTTGTCTCTTCGTTTTGAACATCGATACGCCTATTCACCATCCTAAACAAACATCTGAACGTCCATTCCAAGTCTTCATCCCCTCAAACTGAGAGTCATCCATTCCAAGCACTCTTTTGCTTGTTCCGAGTTCTCGTTCTTTCGTTCCGAGAGTCATTCATCTGTCCTGAGACGCTCCCCATCCGTCCTGAATCCGCTTTCATCTCCGATCTCCGCTATTCCATATAAGCCCTATTAGAGTAGTCATCCGAGTTGACCTAGGTGTTCATCCCTAATCGTAATCATCATAACTGACTTGGGATTGATATCCATCTTAAGTCGGTCTTCCTTCTCGACCCAATCAATCCGCTTCTATCTCAAGTTGGATTCGGTGTCGTTATCATACATCTACCCGTCAATCAGTTAATTAACACCTAGTGTTACCTGTAACGCCAAGAAAGTGCACAAAGAAGATCAAATTAGAGCAAACATGCAATATACATCTAAATGCAAATCTAATGCTAAGCAACAAATAAAAAAGCAAAGTAAAAAAGTGATTAAAACTGAAACAATCTCACCAATTTCAAACGTATTTCCATGATTCATCTCGATTGCCCTTCTCCATTTTGCTTGTGTAGTATAATTGCCCTTAGATTTTCAAGAGTTCGTGCAAGTATAGCCTAAGATAGTGATTAGCAAAACATCAAAGATTCAAGATTGAGTGCTCTCAAAAGTCATAAGAATTCGCGAGAGAGATTGGAATGAAGAATGACAAATCAATTTATAGAAAATTGATTATTCGAACAACAGGCCAGGATTGAAAGATCAACGAACGGTTGAGATTGACAGATTAGACATGCATTCTGATAACTGTTAGTGATGACATGAGTGATACAAATTAGAAATAGAATTAAAGATTAAATAAATGATTTAATCTTCTAGTTTGGTATTCAAAAACAGAAGAATTATCTTTGCATGACAAAGATGAAGATTGATTAAAGCAACTCTTGTTCGAATGCACGCACAAAGTTTAATTAATTAAATATGACTATTTAATTAATCTGCATGTACACGCAAATGAGTTAGAACTAGATGACTGAATGATTTGACGAAGAGATTACTCGAGAATGCCACTCAGACATTAAATCAAGAGTTAACTGAGCGATTTGAATATATGTCGAGTCGAGTCAAAGTGAATACTTAGATAACTCACACAATTATCTAAATATAGAGGAATGCGTTAAAATAGAATTAATGAATTAAATAATTCATTTAATTCAAGATTTGATATTTGAAGAATAATTAAATAAATAAGATTTATTTAATTAAGTGATGAAGGGATTTAAATGAATAATTAAATAAATAAAGAATTTATTTAATTGTAGTTGAAGTATGATAGAGTAAATTAAATAAGAATTTATTTAATTTGACAAGAAGGATAAAGTTAATTAATAACATAATTAAATAAAAAGCGTTTATTTAATTAATCAGATAGAATAAAGAAAAGTGTGAATTAATTAAATAATTAAGATTATTTAATTAATAGAAGAAATGAAGACTATAGAGAATAATTAAATAATTGACATTATTTAATCATGACCATGAAGAATAGGAATTATGAAGAATATTGAAGTCACAGGCCTAGACCAAATTTTGGTGTCTACATTTGCCCCTCTTTGATACAATGTCATTTCGGCATTGTGTCAAAGAAAATCGATAAAAATATGCCGCAGTAATGCCCCAGTGTAAAACAGGTGAAGGTATGCCCCCTCGGGAAAATTGAGAAATTGTCAAAAAAGTTTAGAAAAATTTGGAAATGATCCCGATTAGTCCATTGGATAGCCAAAAATGCAGTGGAGTCGACGGAATTGAGATTGGGAACGTTAGGGATGGGTACGAGTTGATTGAAATTGAAATTTAACGCGGCCAATAGGAAAGAAATGCCACCTAAGCCCTAGGTATATATAGGAATAGGGGTAAAAACCTATTCATTTTCAACCACCTAGCTGAGAAATTTGAGAATTTGCTCTGCACTCCTAGCGACGATGTCTCCTGTTCCGACCACTCACCATCGCGCATACAGGATCCAGATATTCCAGAGACCAGCTGACGCGGACCCCCCGGTATGTACCTCAAACTTGGCTTTTGAAATTTTTCATTTGCACGTGTTTTGATGCATTTAATGTATGTTTTAGTTATGCGTCATTTTAAGAAATCACCGCATTTGTGTGTGCGAATGACGCATCTGTCTGCGGAAATCCGCATTTGTAATTTCACGTTAACCGTTTACATAGTTAGTCTGTGGTTACACACATTTGTAAATTTATGACCCGCATTTGACATTTTGCATCGCATTTGCATTTAGAATAGCCGCATGTGTTTATTTTGAAACACATTTGAATAACTTGCAATGCAACATTGATTTTTCAACGCAAATGAATTTAGTGTAACGCATGTGATATAATTAGCCGCATTTGTTTAATAACGATGGATTTGAATTTTATGAACCGCATATGTTAAAAAGCGACGCATGTGAAAAATAATGATGCATGTGCAAAATAACGACACATTTGAATTTTATTTAGTATAGTCAGTTTGCACTAGAATAGATGATTGAGGCTGACATGAGGCATGTATAATGCCATTGCAGGTTGTATTAGACACGATATATACATAGGAGTCGAGACCGACGACGTTTCGATTCAGAGATAGCTTGCGACCAACAGAGCAACGGATTCTATGGCACCTGGGTTTACTGCACGTGACAGACATGCCCCAAATTCGGGCGAATCGTGGATTATTGACAACTTTGTGTGAGCGGTGGCACTCAGAGACATCATCTTTCCACCTACCGACTAGAGAGGCCACGGTTACCTTAGAGGATGTCTATAGGATCCTCAGACTGCCTATTAGAGGCACACGGGTGACATATGATACCCAGAGGGGTGCAACTGAGATGTGTAGATACTACCCACATGCAAACATCAGGCAGTTAGGGTTTGATGACTATGAGATTAGATGGCGTGTGTTGGCTCAGAGGTATAGGCAGCTGGACTGTCTATTGGCTACATTGATAGGCGTCATAGTACTTCCTGACCGTCGAGGTCATGGTTTTCCCGTGGGGTGGGGGGAGATGCTAGTAGGCATGCTCGAGCGTCGAGTGGTATATGCTTGGGGTTCATGTGTGCTCGGGATGTTATACTTTCACCTGCATGATATTGCCTACCGAGAGGCACAGTCGATGAGTTGTGGTACCACGCTCCTGATGGTATGGGCGTGGGAACACATCGCGATCTTTCGGCCACCTGTGATGGTTAATCTTCCACATGGAGCTCCTTATGCCTTCCGCTATGTGGGGGCAAACACTTAGCACCACATAGGAGATACGGGTTACTTCAGACATGCTATAGACACTATGGTGCAGTTTACATGGAGACCATACTTGGGCTATGACAAGTGGTCAGATGAGGATGAGCATTTTCCATTTTGTAGACAGACACAGTTCTTAGCTGGGCGGACAGTGTCACATGTCCACATCATAGAGCGTCAGTTGCCAGATCGTGTCCTGCGACAGTTTGGAGAGGTGCAGGATGTGCCTAGAGGACAGGCAGAGTTTGTGAGATCATCGTGAGAGGTCCCGCTATGGGGTCCAGAGATTCCAGTGGCCACAACAGAGGCAGACATTGATGCACTACAGGAATTTCCATGGGGATGGAGGGATGGTCCAGCAGATCCAGGGACCATAGCAGAGTATGATCAGTGGTGGGCAGTACACAGGTCGATCCCCTTGATAGATCCAGAGCAGCCAGTGTCGGTAGAGTGGCAAGGGACAGGTCCACGAGGCAGGCACGGCAGAGGTAGAGGTCAGGGAGGTAGAGGAGGCCATGGTGATGGAGGAGATGATGGCCGAGGTGGACGGCGTGGAGGCAACAGAGGGAGACGTGGTCAGAGGGGACGAGGGCCACCATTGTCACCGATCCGTGAGGAGGGACGAGGAGAGGAGGATGTGGCCATGCCAGATGTTGGTAGAGGGGGAGAGGAGGTGGATGCTGTGATAGGGGGAGAGGAGATATAGCCTATGGAGGTAGCTATTCCAGACGTCCCAACAGAGGAGGAGGTGGGTACCGAGGAGGCAGGCAGAGAGGAGGTAGAGATTGATGCCTTGGGTTTGTTGGGTGCCTACCAGAAGGATGATGATGAGGATGATGATCACGAGAGAGAGATTTGGGATCAGATCCTAGAGGAGTTAGATGAGGAGGAGGATGGGAGAGCGAGGGACAGACAGGATGAGATAGGGGCAGTGGATCTAAATACAAATACATTGCATGCTCAGGTTGCATCCTTGGAGGAGCATATGAGAGTTCTCATGTCTGAGAGGGATGCATATCAGATGGAGAGGGACAGAGCAGTGATGGATAGGGATCAAGCCATAGCTCGGAGATAGGAGACTGAGTAGAGATTCATAGAGCTCAGGGCATTGTGCACGGGACCATCAGCCGCTTTTGCCAGAGAGCTAGTCAGAGCTGGGGAGAGAGAGAGATACTACCAGGATCTTTATGAGGCAGAGATTCCTCCTGAGAGACGAGCTCCTAGCTTTTCACAGGCACATAGTAGTAGGTCCCAGACCAGGACCCACACTAGGATAGTTAGCACAGAGGGGGTGGAGCAGCCACGCAAAGCAAGTCCATATGACAGACCTCCCTCAGCTCACAGGTCGTCGGGTTCTCATCATCATTCCCCCACACACTCCAGGCATGATAGCAGTGGTAGTTCAGGATAGGGGTACTTTTTGATATGCATCCAGACATTGTATTATGATTCTATAGCCTGTGGGCTTCCATGTATTGTTGATACATTATGACATTGTGATGTGACATAGCTGAGCGATATATATATATATATGATTTTGGCAGTGATTCTCATGATATGCATTTCTATTTATTGATTGTGCAGTTGTTTATTTACATATGTGATGTTGATATGAGATGCCTATATGATGGATGAGCATATTTATTTTATGACGTTTATGCAGCTAATGATATTATGTTGATTCTATGTGATGTTGATTCTATATGATGCATGCAATTTATAATTCTGAGATGCAATATGATGTTATATGTACAATGCATGCTACATGTGATGGTATACAAATGTGATGTGATGCATATATTTACATGTGTTTTGTACATGGAACGCTTATGAGATGTATTGTACAATGATGAATGTCTATTATGCCCTAATAATCTAGATATGAAATATGCCTTTATGTATGTATTTTTCTAACATGTATGTTGATGCAGGATGATGTATAATGTTTTGTGTCACAGGACTCCGTCATAATGCAAGAAAGAAGAACTGTTAGTGCGGAAAGAAAGATCGAGAAAGAACGAAAGATAGGAGATAGATTAGTATTAGCAATCTTCGATGTTTCGTTGTATCACAAAAGGTATTGCACTTTATCATCATTGGGCGGGACTAATACAAATCGAGAAAAACACCATGATATGACATAGATCAAGGTGTGCAAGGTCATCCACTTGCTAATAACAGACAGTCGCAGACAAGGATTTGTCATTAACTCATACTAAGGGCACCAGTTGCCCCAGTCTTGTTGTCAGGACAAACCACAGACAACAAACAAAGTAAAAGACAGGTCATGAGACGTCATTGCTCCTCTAAATCCTTCATGGGACATCCTTGAGGAAACTAGTAACATGACTCAAAAATCAAATGTAAAAGACAGTTGACAGACAACAGTCAAAGAAAACATAATTATGATACATCGTTGCTTCTCTAAATCCTTCATGGGACATCCTTGAGAAAGCTAGTAACATAATTCCTAGTCATAAATTCAAGATAAATGATAAGATAAATAAGCCATAAAGTCAATAAGCCAATAAAAATATTTGCCAAAACTTGATATGTTTGTTTGATTTGTTTTGATTGATAAAAGGATTGATTGATAGAACCTGATGTCAGGAGATACACGTACCAGATAAGACTGTGAGTCTGGTTTCAATGTTATGACTATCTGTATAAGGCATGACAAATCCTGGTTTCAGAAAGACATGTATCGTATAAGACGTTGAGTCAGATGTCGTTGATGTGATAACCTGTGTAAGGCTATGTTTGATTGTTTGACCTTGTCGATTATGCAGGAAGGACTCATCCTATATAAGACATAGGTCATTTTTCTGATATCAGTATTCAGGAAGGACCCATCCTGAATAAGATACAGGTTGATTATTTTGATAATGTCTGCTTCCAGGAAGGACACATCCTATAGTAGATAGTAATTGATTTGTTTTGATTGTTTTGTTTGGCAAGTTGTTTGATTTGACTTAGAGACTTTGTGAACTTTGTTCACCAGATTGATGCATGACTTGATATAAAAAATGTTTATTGACTATGTATGATGACAAACCCTAAAGGACTGACCTAATGCGGCCTCGGGGGCTCATCGATTGATGGCCTTGCCTACGTTATACACGCAGAGACCTCATAGTTCGACTTGACCTTGACTGACAAGACTGACTACAAATAGAAAACTTGTGTGAAAGTGGATGCAACAAACCCTAATGGACTGACCTAGTGAGGCCTCGGGGGCTCATCGATTGATGGTGTTGCCTACGTTATACACGCAGAGACCTCGTAGTTCGACACGACCAATGACCTTGTCATATAGACATATGGATTGAATCATGATTTTATACAGACAAACCTGAACAGACTGACCTAATGCCTCAGGGGCACATCGGCAGATGGCCTTGCCTACGTCCAGTCACAAAGGCAACATAGTTCGACAAACAACAAAGACTGACAAGTGCGACTGACTCTGACTCTATTTTTGGATTTTTGAAATGTTTTGATTTTTTGTCTTTTTGAAGTTTTCTGATGTTTTTGTGTTTTCTCAAGTCATTTTGCGATGTTTTTTGGATTTTTCTATGGTTTTACGTCTGCAACACAGCCAATGGAAGAACCGATATGACGCACGTCAAGTGTTTGCCCCTAGTCGAGTATAAGACCAATTGATTATGAATAGGGTAAAATGGGGGATATGAAATGCACTCAATGTCAATCATTCCAGGTTATGGGAAAGACTACCACTTATTACGAATGGTATATACAAATGATGGGTATGAGAGATAAGGGATATGTACAAGGATAGGTAGTATGTACAGGGATAAGGACTATGTATATGGATAGGTAGTATGTACAAGGGAGTGGACTATGTACATGGTAGTGGACTATATACAATGATAAGGACTATGTATAAGGATAAGGACTATGTACAAGGATAAGGACCAGATTAGAATAATAGTAGACAA
Organism: Sequoia sempervirens; assembly: GCA_007258455.2. Classification (NCBI taxonomy): domain Eukaryota; kingdom Viridiplantae; phylum Streptophyta; class Pinopsida; order Cupressales; family Cupressaceae; genus Sequoia; species Sequoia sempervirens. The sequence continues at coordinate 63,829 of VDFB02377018.1, read as the reverse complement.
AGGAGCAGAGTTCGCTACACATGGCGCCTGTTTGCCAGTTTTTCACCATGGTACTTATCCAAAGCGCCACCGAAGTGGTTTTCACTATTGAACGAATGATTTTTTTACTATTTTCTGGATTATCAAATCTTTTTGGTGTTACCAAGACGCCTATTTGCCAGGTTTTCACCTTGATAACGATTTTTATGATTTTATGATTTTTTTTTTTTTGCTAATTAAGACAAAGGCTCCCGAAGCTATGCGTAGAACTTCTTCAGATGCAGCACTATTGATTGGTGAGGACAACCCCCTTCAGGAGAAGAGAGTTGGTACGCCCTGATCCAAAAGCTTCTGTATAATATAAGGTCCTAACCAGTTAGGTTCAAATTTCCTAGTTTGTCTCTTCTCTGCTTGATTCTTTGGGTTCTCCATTAAAACCAAGTCACCAATGTCAAAGTTTTTGTTCAAGACCTTCCTATTATAGCTATGATGAAGGCGATTCTAATATGCTTGAAGATGGTCTAGTGCCTTATGTCTTTGCTCATCTAGGAATTCTAGCTCATGGAGTCTCGATACTGATACTCTTCATCATCAATGTGGCCTTCAGGGATACCCTTAGGGAAGGAATCTCGACCTCAATAGGAAAAATAGCTTAACCAAATACAAGTGAATATGGAGTAGCACCCGTAGTACGGATACTTGTGCGATAAGCCCATAAGGCCGGGTTAAGCTATAAATGCCACCAACCAACATCATTGATACCTTCTTGAGGATTCTAATGATGGTCTTGTTAGATGCCTCCAGCTACCTTGTGGTAGTATGGAGTGGAGAAGTGATGTTGGATATGAAATTCATCACACAGGTGCAGACTTCTTGGTTCTTAAATGGGTGGCCATTATCATGATTATGGACTGAGGGACACCATATTGACAGATGATATAGTTTAGGATAAATCTAGAAATCTGTGTGTCGGTAATGTATTTCATAGGAATGGCTTCAACCACTTCATAAAATACTTAGTTGATAATGAACTTATGTCTATTAGATGATGTGGGGTGGATCTTACCTATGAGGTCGAGTCCCCATTGGGCAAAGGGCCATGGTGACGTTATAGGAAAAGCTCCTATGTCTGGGGCATGTATCAAGTCTCCATGAACTTGGCATTGGCGGAATTTCATTACAAAGGCATATGAGTCTTTTTCCATAGTAGGCCAAGTAATAACCCAGTCTCATAATCTTTTTGGCTAAGGTAGGACCGCTAGAATGGGAACCACATATACCCTCATGCACCCCACGCAAGGTTGCTTGTGCTTCAGTAGAATCAAGACATCTTAGTAGGGTATTATCTAAGGCGTCATATAGGGTGTCTCCGACGATGGTGTATTTGGCTGACTTGCGGAGGAATGTCCTACGTTGGTTATTTGATAGGCCAGTGGGTATGACTTCATATGAAGGTAATCATAGATTTTTTGTACCATGGGGAATTAGGACCAACAATGTCATACACCATTTCAGAATTTGGGATATCGTAGGTTGGGACCAAAAGCTCTACCAAGAACTCAAACTTAGGCACGTTGTTAGGAATGTCAAGAAGTGATGCAATTGTAGCCATAGTGTCTAATGCCCTTTTAAAACATGAGGTATTTGATGAAATTTGACTTTTTCAAAGTACTCTTTAAAGCTATCAGCCATGCGCTTGTATGGAGCAAGCTTCTCGTCCTTAGTCTCATAATCATCATTTACCTATCTGATTACTAGTTGAGAATCACCATATACCTGAGGTTCTTAATTCTCCACTTGATCGCCATGCGTAACCCTGTCACTAGAGCTTCATACTCTGCTATGTTGTTAGTGCATGGGAATGCAATCCTGAATGACTTAGGGATGGAATCACCTTGTGGTGTGATAAACAGTATACCAACCCATGAACCATGATTTGTATGGGAGCCATCAAAGTACAGTTTCCATGTTATGTTTGTGTCAATTGTGAAGATGAACTCATTAGGAAAGTCTGCAACTAATGGGTGATCTGCCTGTATAGGTGTGTCCGCTAACTGATCAGCAATGACCTGTCCTTTAATAGCTTTTCTTTCTACATACTGGATATCATACTCACTAAGTATCATAACCCATTTGGCCAATCGCCCTGTTAATGCTGCCTTGCTGAGAAGATATTTTAGAGGGTCTATTTTAGCAATCAACATTGTTTGATGGTTTAACATATAGTGCCTCAATTTTTGGGTAGCAAATACTACTGCAAGACAGGCACGTTCAATGGTACTATAGTTGAACTCATAACCTACTAAAGTCCGACTGATATAATAGACTGCCCTTTCATGACCCTCATCGTCATTCTATGCAAGCAATGCTCCGAGTGATGAATGGGTTGCTGTAATATAAAGAATCAATGGTCGTCCCTCAACAGGTGGCATTAAGACTGGTGGTGTAAGTAAATATTCCTTAATCAGTTGAAAATCCTCTCCACACCTAGCTGTCCATGCAAAGGGTACTCCTTTCTTAAGTAGATGTTGAAAAGGGTGTGTCTTATCTACTAACTGCACTATAAATCTTCTGATAGATTGCAACCTTCCCTGTAGTGTCCTTAGTTGACTGAGATTAGTGGGTGGAGGCATGTCCATGATTGCTTTTACCTTAGCCGGATCCACTTCAATGCCTCATCTAGAAATGATATAACCGAACAACTTTCCTGACTTGACTCCAAACACATATTTCTTTGGATTGAGTCTCACTTTATACTTTTCCAGCCTCTAAAATATCTTGTCTAAAACCTGTAAATGTTCTGCCCTTGTCTTGGATTTTACAATAAGCTCATCGACCTAATCCTCCATAAGAGTGTGTACTAGATCATGAAAGATAGTAGTCATAGCACGTTGATAGGTTGCTCCTGCATTCTTGAGTCCGAAGGGCATAACATTCCAGCAATACGTTCCCCAAGGACAAGTGAAAGCTATCTTAGGTTGGTCTTCAGTTGCAATTCTGATCTGGTTATATCTTGAAAAATCCATCCATAAGGGACAACATCTCATATCCTGCTGTCATGTCAACTATCATGTCTATGTTAGGTAAAGGGAAGTCATCCTTAGGACAAGCTTTGTTGATATCTCTAAAATCAGTGCAGATGCAGATGCCCCCAGTTGGTTTAGTGACTGGTACAAGATTGGAAATCCAATCTGCATAGTCAATAGATATGATGAAACCAACGTCTAAGAGTTTCTTGAGTTCTGCCTTGACTAATAAAGCAATTTGTGGATGCATTTTTCTCAACTTCTATTTTACTGGTTTAGCACCTGGTTGTAAGGGCAAGTGATGTAGAACAAGTTCAGGGTCCAACCCTGACATGTCCGCATATGACCAAGCAAAATTTATCTGTCTCTGTGCAAAGAATTCGTGGAACTCTGGCTTCTCTTCTGTTGTCAATGATGCTGCAAAATAAACTAGTCGAGGATTCTCTTTTGTGCCTATGTTGACTTCCACTGATTCTTCAACGAGCATGGGTGAATTTTCCTGTGCAACGGGAAGAATGTTCAAACCTCCATCCTTTGGTGCCTCATAGAGGTTTTCACCTTCGGATGCGTCCTTTCTTTTTACTTTTTCATTGTCTAAAGGTTCCTTTCGATTTTCACCTAGAGACTCGTCCTTTTTATCTTGTTTATTCTTTTTTCTCATTTTTGCAACTGGAGGGTTGAACAGATTCCCCAAAATATGCTTTGTTATCCAAGTCAATGGTAAAACCAGCTTTATGATCCCTATTAGGTATGCCTTCTCGTAATCCCAGGAACTCATCAATTGCTTCGTCGTTCTCAAAAGTGTCTAAAACGGGTGTGTCCTGTTGATCCCAATCAATGAGTTGGGGATAGACTAAGGGCATGTCATCGTCGGAGTTATCAAAATTTAATGGGGTCAAGGTAAAGATTGAATTATTCATGTGATTACAAAAGTCTTGTACCAGGTCCTTTTTGCTCTTAAGTTTGGGTCTAGGTGGATTGATAGGTGGGCCTAATGCTAAGGTTTGACTATCAGAAATAGGTGGTTCAGATTGCCAAGAGCTAGGATCAAGTGATTCCCAATAGTAGTGTTTAAACCATTCCTCTTTTGTCATTTTATTTGGTGGATAGGAATTTAAGGGATTTGGTGAGGAACTTAACATCAAGTGAAGTTCTCCAAATAACTTGTCAAGATCCATGGAAGAAGTAGAGGATAGGGAATCCCACTCATAATCGTTAGAGTTAGGGGAGTCACAATGATATTGGTCCACTGGTTCGCGAGATGTCTTAATATCTTTTGAAGCACTTACTTCCTCAAGTAAGGGTAATGGGGTACTAGGAATGCCAATCTGAATCGGTTAAAACCCTAGTCCTACTCCTTTTGGCCACTGAGAAACAAATATTGGTTCAGTCCTCCCATCTTGGTTTAAGCCTAAACCACTCTGTCCATCATATCCTTTGCTTTGCATGATTTTGAAACCCTTTCCATATAGATTTTTAGGAATATCAACAAGTAAGAGGGGTTCCTCATCATCTTCCCTATACAGCCAGGAAGTGACATCTTCTGTATTTACAACCTCTTTGCTTAATTCTCCCCATTTGATGAAATTTGTTGTGGGAGGAACATGTATAGTGACCATAGAATTTTCTGAATCTGATGTAGGTAAACCATATGTCTTAGGAGGGATCAAATGGCTAACATAATAAGAAGTCTTCATGTAATACTCTCCACAACCCTTGTCTTGGATCTCAACCCTAGGAGTGGTAGGAATTGAGGGTGAAACAGATGTTCAAGTGAGTGTGGATGGATCAACATAGGAAGATGGATTGGATGATGAAGCCTCCTAGTTCACTGGCACTTGACGTTGGGGGATCTCTTTTAGATTGGTGCAATATTGAAATGGATCAGGATCACCATCTATAGTTATTTCTATGCCATTGTAAGGGAATTTAAGACACTGATGATACGTGGAAGGAACCGCCTTCATGGCATGAATCCATGGTCTACCTAGCAAAAGGTTATAAGGAAGGGTGAGATCCAAGACCTGGAACTTTGTCTCCATCACCGCAGGACCAATTCTGATAGGAAGTGTTTCCACCCCCTTTGATTTTCGTTCCTCATCATCATAAGCTTTTATGACAATAATTTTGGTCATGTCTACGCATGCTTCTGAGATACCTAATGCCTTAATTAGTTTTAAAGTGCATAGATTTAACCCTGCTCCTCCGTCTACCAAAACTCGTCTAACTTTGGTGTCATCAACAAGGACTTCTAGATGTAAAGGGTCGTTATGGTTCCTCTTTTCAGTTGCATAGTCTTGTTCAGAAAACGTGGCATGGTGATTATTGGTCAATTAGCCCACCATTTCCTGAAAATGATTGACATCAAGGTCATTAGGGACCGTGGTGTTCTGTAAAGCCTTATCGAGGATAGATCGATGCTTAGGGGAAATACACAACAATTCCAAGATTGAAATTTGGGCTAGGGTCTTCCCCAACTGGTCAAGTAGGTTATATTGTAACTTGGAAGGTTGGGGTGTTTGCTGTGATGAAGGGACTTGGATAGTGAACTTAGTACGATGAGTATTGACCGCACACTCAGGATGAGTATTGATAGTAATGGTATTGATATTCTCATCAGCGGCGCGAAGGCAATGAATGATTTTGCCACTATCATAATCATGCTTGATACTCGCATAGTTGGCTGACATATTGGTCTTAGTACTCGAACTGGGGACAGTTACTTTCCCATGGTCATGTAGTGGGTTAGAAAAGACTTGATTATCAGTGTTCGATGACTTTTGTTTTTGTCCACTAACTTCGATAATTCTCCTTTCGACAAGATCTTGTATGATATTCTTCAGTTGTCGACAATTTTGTAAGTTATGTCCCTTAGTCCTATGATAATCACAAAAGGAATTGTCATCCTACCAAGCTGGTTTAAACTGTCTTGGATCGTATTGTCTTGGTTCCTGCAGCTGTATAAGATTATGTTGTAACAGTTGTTTGAACACTGACTCAATGGGTTCCCCTAAGGGAGTGAACTCACGTTTTTGGAATCTCCTTTGTTGTGGACGTTGAGTATTTTGGACCACGTTAGGAGGTTGATTGACATCATTAAGCGTGTTGGCGAAAGTATGAGGTCCTTGTAATGTGAGGAGGGGTCCTGCTTGTAGCGTTTTAGCATCAACCGCCCCATCATTAGTGACATTTTTGTTGCGAGACCAAAATCTATTTTTGTCAGTGGGAGTATTTTGTACGATCGGGTTTCTATTGGATGTTGATGTCTTGAGTTCTCCCTTTTCAATGAGATCCTTCTCTATTATAACCCCTTTTTCCACTAGTTCCGAAAAAGATGTACAACAATGTACCCTTAAGTTACTCCTGAGTTTTGCATGAAGGTTTTCTTGAAACATTGTAACTTTTTGTTTTTCGGGTATCTCGACAGGACACCTACTAGCTATAGTTCTCCATCTCTGGAAAAAGGCAATGAATGTTACCCCTTCATCTTGTGTTGTGTGGCACAAGGTTGCTATATTTATCTCATGGTCTATGTTGAAGGAGAATTGCTCCACAAATTTCTCAACCAGTTCACCCCAAGATCTAATGCCAGAATCTAGACCCGAAAACCATTCTAATGCAATTCCTACAAGACTTCTTGGAAATAGCCTCATAAGATACGTGGGGTCATAAGCGACATCTATGCATATGGTAGAAAATTCCCTTATATGTTCTATTGGATTTCATTTGCCATTGTACTTAGGGAGATTCAATATGACTTATCCGTGAGGGAAAGGGGTCATGTACAATGATCTATCAAAGGGGAATGGGCATATGTCCCTTGTTGAAAATGATTTCTTAGTTGACACTGACATGTTATCCATTTGCATTTGTAATTCATGCATTTGTGTTTGTAAGACGTCAGCTTGGGTCAAAGATGTGCTAGGGGGATTATGTGGATCCATGTATGTGTTCTGAAATCCAAAGTCTCGTGATGGGTTTCAATTGAACATTGGCATCTGAGGTGGATTTGGATTCAGAATGTTGGTAAATGTGTTCTGGTCTGCAATCTGCATAAAGTGGTGTTGACCTGGGATCTGTGTAAACGGATTCTGATTCAGAATTGATGTAAATTGGTTTTGACTTGGAATCTGTGTGAACGGATTCTGACTACCAATCTGTGAAAAAGGATTCTAATTCAAAATCAATGTAAATTGGTTTTGACTTGGAATCTGTGTGGACGGATTCTGACTGCCAGTCTGGGAGAATGGATTTTGATTGCCATATTGGAAAGAGGGATTGCCTCATGTTTGTGTAATCCGTGATATAGTACTAGTGACTTGAACACTAGGTATGGCCATCGACTGCGGTGTGGTACTCGTGATACTAGCAATAGGTATGGTTGTTGATTGTGAAGTTGTGACACCGACATAAGGTGTAGAGGCTAAGGTTTTAGGCCTTTTACTCCCAACAAGAGGACCGAAGAGAGTTGATGATGAAGCCCCTACAGTGAAATTAAATCCTGATGTCATGCCGAATGTACCAAATGGAGACGTATGGACTGTCGTACTCTGTGTAGGTGTGCCAGATGTCATAGTTGTGCTTATCTGAGGTATAGTAGTACTAGCAGTCGTTGTGTTAGTCCCTTGTGTAGGTTGAGTTTGTAAGGTGCTAATATCAAATCCTACGGGTAAGGTAGCGCCTTCAACTAGCAGTTTGGCTGAGTATTGTTGTCGATCATTTGCTAGGTACTCATCTACAAAAGAGGAAAACTCAAGGTCCTGTGCGACAGCCTCTATGTCTTCTATTGTAATGTGACCTTGAGTGTTTCTAGTGGTGAATTTGTCTAATAGAGTCTTATGAGGTCTTGAAGAAAATGGATTGATGAATTCGTTTGGGTTCGACATGTTTTCTCTCTCTCTCTCTTCTATTAGACCTAGTTTCAACCATGTAAGACAAGCTCAATATGCGGGAAATGCAAAACTATATCTATGAACAGTATCACTCTAGTCTATGTCTTTGGGATTTTTGTATGCAAAATAAGGAATGTTAGGATGACACTAGTCTAAACTCTAAAGATGCAAAGCCTAATCAAGGTTCTAAAATAATCAATTCTATAAACCCAGGACAAAGAGACCAACTACCTAGAGTCTAATCAAGGTGTCAATTTAGTTTAAGTCAAGGAACCAATGTAGGACGAGGATTAAAGACAAGTTGAGTTTCCTAACTAGACTGATGAGCTAGGAGGACTCTCTGTAGGACAAAGGATAAAATGGTAGGACTAGGTTCAATGATAGATTTCGTTGACACTATGACTTTCCTAGAGTGTAGATGATGGACTAATCCTAAAGTTTGTAAAAGTGACCTTTCTAGAAGTTTAATGCAAGGTAATATGTATTCTAAGATGAAGCTAAACTCTGAATTAAGATAACTATGGTAATGACTATATGAACCTAAAGGATGCAAAATTGAGCAAATAGTTTCAGGTTTCTATTCAAGGACTGTTTGTGGAAAGACAACTGAAACTGGTATAATCGTGTTGACTGGACAGTGACTGTGAATTCTGGTTTTCTGATAATCAGACCGATGCATCTCAAGATCTCACATATGCGGTGCAAGTTAACAGTTGCAGTTTTCCAGTGATCAATTGCATTTCTCTGGTAAAGTTCAATGTGTGAGTCTGACAAATGCGGTTAACCTTCTAATAGATGCGAATTTAACTGATAGATGTGACTCGAAGCTAAACAGATGCGACTCAAAGTTTAACAGTTGTGACTCTAAATAACAAATGCGACTCAAAGTTAAACAAATGCGACTCGTAATAACAGGATGTGACTCAAAGTTTAACAAATGCGACTCATAATAACATATGTGACTCAAATTTTAACAGATGCGACTCTAAAAATCAATTGCGACCTTATGGTGAACAATTGCGACTCTTTGTGTATTTTCAGTGATGAGATTTTAAAACTAACTCCGTTTTTCGTGATCAAATTTTGGCAAACAAGAACAATCATAAGACAAAATGTTTTTAGTTTGATTTTGGACTCAAAGAACGTTTAATGTTGACAACAAACAAGCACATCCTAATAGGCCAAAAGGCCTAGGGTTTGTATACTTGGTATAGCCCAGTGAAATACCCCGAATTGGTGATAAACACCTTTCCTTCTCGAGAGCAGATAGCTTAGAAATTTGGTGGCATTGGCTCCCCTCCAAAACTCATTAGTGTCTTTCGAGCACACCAATTTTGAATTATTTGGGCAATGACCTCCCAAGAACTGCTATCTCTACTCAAGGGGATCAATAGTGAGTAATCTTCGGGCATGATACTGTACCCTGCACTATACCAAGCAACGACCAATAGAACGGTTGGTCTCTAAAACAAAAGGTGTTTAGTACGGGAATTCCATTCATGGGGCATGATCCATGTGGTGAGAGTCCCCTTTCGGATCCATCTCGTTGGAACCACACTCGTGATTCTTGGGGTTTCCCCAAGAACCCACTTTTTTATACCGGCTGGAAGTCCCTCAGGTTCAGGGTGCTACCGGTCTGAGTCATCCTGGGGTGAGTAATTTTTCCCACCAGAACAAGCCCAAGTTCTAGAGTTGGTAACCGTTTCTCTTACACCCAGGATCGCACGGATGTGCAAGGGGAGAGGATACTTTGATGTACCAAATCGTGAGGGTAATTACACAGATGTGCTTTCGCACCAAACACAATAGACACTTGGTAATTTTAAACCAAATGAAAGATTTGCTACGCTACGAAACAATCTGTTTCAAAAATTAACTAGGGTCTTCGACAAGCGTCTTGCAGAAAAATTCGTTAGTAGTTTTCAATATCGTCTTCATCAATTGTCTTGCAAAAACTTGTTAACTCCCAAAAGGCCACACGCTGAAAATCAGATATTAGTAACACAGAAATTAATTGAAAATTTCAAATTTTTGAAAACATAAATTAAGGTTACCAGTCAATTGTGTCATTGTGTTACCAGTCATATGCGTCGATATTTTCTTCAATTGCGTCTTGGTATTCACATTCAATTGTGATTCAGGATTCTTCAGATGTGTTGTGGTTTTTCAAATGCGGTGTTTCGGGTGTCAGATGCGGTTCAGGAAATCAATTGTGTCGCTTCGTCAAACCAATGCGTCATTTAATCTCAATTACGGCGTTTCGTCAAGCTGATGCGTCGTTCCATATGAAAAACCTACAAAAATCAAAATAAAAGTCCACGAATACACGAAGATGGTGTCTTCACGTCGGGTTCACCAAATGTAATGCCAAGAAAGTGCACAAAGAAGATCAAATTAGAGCAAACATGCAATATACATCTAAATGCAAATCTAATGCTAAGAAACAAAGAACAAAGGAAAGTAAAAACGTGATTAAAACTGAAACAATCTCACCAATTTCAAACGTATTTCCATGATTCATCTCGATTGCCCTTCTCCATTTTGCTTGTGTAGTATAATTGCCCTCAGATTTTCAAGAGTTCGTGCAAGTATAGCCTAAGATAGTGATTAGCAAAACATCAAAGATTCAAGATTGAGTGCTCTCAAAATTCATAAGAATTCACAAGAGAGATTGGAATGAAGAATGAAAAATCAATTTATAGAAAATTGATTATTTGAACGACATGCCAGGATTGAAAGATCAACGAACGGTTGAGATCGACAGATTAGACATGCATTCTGATAACTGTCAGTGATGACATGAGTGATACAAATTAGAAATGGAATTCAAGATTAAATAAATGATTTAATCTTCTAGTTTGGTATTCAAAAATAGAAGAATTATCTTTGCATGACAAAGATGAAGATTGATTAAAGCAACTCTTGTTCGAATGCACGCACAAAGTTTAATTAATTAAATATGACTATTTAATTAATTTGCATGTACACACAAATGAGTTAGAACTAGATGACCAATGATTTGATGAAGAGATTATCGAGAATGCCACTCGACATTAAATCAAGAGTTAACCGAGCAATTTGAATATATAATCGAGTTGAGTCAAAGTGAATACTTAGATAACTCACACAATTATCTAAATATAGAGGAATGCGTTAAAATAGAATTAATGAATTAAATAATTCATTTAATTCAAGATTTGATATTTGAAGAATAATTAAATAAATAAGATTTATTTAATTAAGTGATGAAGGGATTTAAATGAATAATTAAATAAATAAAGAATTTATTTAATTGTAGTTGAAGTATGATAGAGTAAATTAAATAAGAATTTATTTAATTTGACAAGAAGGATAAAGTTAATTAATAACATAATTAAATAAAAAGCGTTTATTTAATTAATCAGATAGAATAAAGAAAAGTGTGAATTAATTAAATAATTAAGATTATTTAATTAATAGAAGAAATGAAGACTATAGAGAATAATTAAATAATTGACATTATTTAATCATGACCATGAAGAATAGGAATTATGAAGAATATTGAAGTCGTAGGCCTAGACCAAATTTTGGTGTCTACATTACCAAGGATCCTTCTTAAACTCCGTTGTGGATTTCGGTCTTCATCATATTTATCATCAAATCAATCCTAATCATCAGATCGATCCAACCCCCACATCATCAAATCTATCCGGACCAAGATCCAAAATCTAGGTTAATCCAATGTCTACCAATCAATCCAATCCAATTTCATCAAATCAATCCATGTCGGTCTGACCGATCATCATCGGCTAATCTCCCATCAAATCGAATCAATCTTTCATCATCTAGGTCTTTCTAATATCTTGATCCATTTCATCATCTTGCATGCCCTTTCAGACCCGATCACAGACGAAGAAAATGGCCGACCAACAAGCCAAGAATGCCCAATCAAACAACCCTCAAGACCCCAACAACACAATGAATGTCTCATCAGATCTTAACAATGGTGCTAACATCCCTCACGATCCCCACAATGGCACCTCATCACAATCCAATGTGGATGGCCAAAACACGTCACCACCTGGGGATGAAAACATGGCTAATCAACTTGAACTCACATTCGAGGAACACTTCAGTAACCCTGTTAATGCACAAATGACAGACTGCTTTCTTGAAAAACATGGCGAGGAAATCTTGGCTCACTTGATTGACAAAGGTGTCAAACTACCATCAGGTGTCGACTTATCCAAGTATGGCACCTCCACACCTAACATACCCCAAGGTTCACATAACATTCCAAGTAGCTCATACATCCCCAATGTTCCTTCCGTAGAAGGTTGGCATCAACCTGAATTCGGCAACGCTGTTATTTATCCTGTTGGCAATCCAACGCATCCTGCCATCTCGGTCATGGGGACACCCCAAACCACTGATCCCAATGATCCTTTTGCCTTTGGCATGCCACAAAACATCCCACAACCGCAACCACTAATGCTACCGGCACCACCCCCCTCGAATCCGCCTCCTGTCAACACTGGGGGCAGCCCTTTCGCTACCTTGCCTCCACCTTTTGGGGCCCTAAACCAACCGTCGCCTTCATATGTATCCCCACAGCCACCTCAATCTAATCTACCCCCTCTGAATGTCCCCTTCGGTGCCCAACAAACTCCCTTGCAAAATCCCCCTACGCTAGCCCAGCTGCCTCAACAACAACGACCACTATTTCCCATGCAACAACCGCCATGTCAACCACAAAACAATCCATCCCAACCTCCCACTCAGACCATATCTCCTTTCCTCGCATCCATCCTACGACTGCGAGCTCAAGCACAGTACAACATGTTGTCTCGGCCCACGCAACATCCCACGTCACATCAAAAACCCCCACAACACCTGTATTACCAACAATAGTCCCAGCAACAACCATCTTATGCAGCCTCCCAATAATCAACCAATTCCCCCATTATCAGCAGGTCAATCCGCAACATCACATCCAAGCTCCTCAACAACCCACCTCACATCCTTATCAAACGCATCCATATTATCCCCCGCAACAACAACCCACGTATCAAAAAATTCCCTCAGCATACCAACAAGGGATGTCATCACTTCACCATCTGAACCCATATCTAAACACTTTGCCACTCTCTCAGTAGGATCCTCTATCATCTTACCATCTAGTTCCACCCAACCAACCACCACTCAACTCAGATTTGCTAGAAACTAAAGCCGCTTTGAAAGATCTTCAGGCAGGGACTGGCAAACAATCATTCAAGTTCGAAGACATATGCCTATATCCGTTTGATCCTTCCATCTCATTGATTCCCTTCCCTAAACATTTTGAAATTCCAAAGTTTGACAAATATAGGGGGAACAAAGATCCTAAGGCCCACTTGCAGGAGTTTTACTCCCAGTGTCAAGAAGTTATCCACAATGACAACTATCTCTTGTGCCTATTCCCACGGAGTCTGGCAAGCAATGCCCTAGGGTGGTTCATGACCCTCGAAAAAGGATCCATAAAATCTTTTGCAGACTTGTCAGAAAAGTTTGTCTCCTACTTCTCCTTCAATTTGGAGGACACCGACACCTTGGATCTCCTCAAAGAGAAACAATGTGAAGGGGAAACCTTTACTAGCTACCTCCAAAGGTGGCGTGCGCTAGCAAGCCGTATGGAAACCCCTTTGAAAGAAAAGGACATGGTCACCCTCTTCGTGGAGAACTCTCATCCTGACATGGCTCATAACTTTAGATTACATTGTGTCACCACTTTCATGAAGATAGTAGAGAAGGGAACCATGCTTGAGCATGCCCTTGTTGCCAAGGGGCACATCAAAATATATAATCAAGATAAAGAAAGGTCATTCAACGACAAGCCACGTTTTTGGAACAAGAACAAAAACACAGTAAATGATGGCGTTACTGATACTAAACATGTCCACGTGGCTAACACATCCTAGAGACAACAACAACCTATACCTAATGCCATATCTGTACCACAGGGGGCACTCCATCCTCCCCAACAGTCCAATCAGAATAACCAAGGGAACACTAAACGCCAGTATGCTCAATTAGGAGAACCTCTGAGCGTCATCTTCAATAAGTTGTTACAGATCAACTATCCGATCACGTACCCTATCACCAAGCCACTCGACGAATCCAAACCTAAGCCTGCATGGTTTAGGGAAAATGAATATTGCGAGTTCCATAAAATCAAAGGACACTCTTTGAATAAGTGTCAGGGTCTGAAAAACTACGTCCAAGATCTCATAGATCGAGGTGATATCAAGGTTGACCCCAGTCAAGATTTGTTGACCAATGCTCAATTACAGATATATCAAAACACCTTTCCAAACCATAATCAAGGCCCGAGCACCTCCAACAATAATCCTCAAAACAACAACACAAATAACGTGAGCTATAAGAATGTACCCCTCAATTACGAAGGTATTATTCATTACATTGAGCAAGTAGAACCTCGTCTATCCATGATACATGTCAAAGCCAAAGACCCTCAGTGTGTTGTTACTACACGACGAGCCCACATCACTATCCTTACAGCCTCCCCACTCACTCAAGCAACTCCCGTAAACTCTCAGTACAACATCCTTGATCACTTAGGAAAGACCCCTGCACATATCTCCATTTTGGATTTACTTAAGTCTTCCCCTGTACATCAAGAAATCATCAACAGAGCCCTACAGGAAACCCATGTGCCTAATGACATTGATCCTACATGATTCCAAGCTTTGGTGGGACACTTAGCTTTGTCTCATCAACTACACTTTAGCCAAAACGATATGCCAAACATTGATGTCAATCATAGTCGCCCCTTACATATCGAAGTCGTGGTTGCTCGTCATAAAATAAAAAGAGTCTTGGTAGATAATGGCTCTGCCCTCAACTTGTGTACTCTAAAATTCATAAAACAGGTGAGGTATACTCAAGCGGATTTAAGTAATCAAATAATCATGATCAAGGCCTATGATAATGTAGAAAGGAATTCAGAAGGGATTATCAATCTTCCTATCCAAGTGGGACCTGTGGTTCAATACATTACCTGTCATGTCCTTGATCTGGACTTGCCATATAATCTCCTCCTTGGCCGCCCATGGCTCCACGCTATGCAAGCTGTCCCTTCCACGTACCATCAGTGCCTAAAATTTCCAGTCAACGGATAGGAAGTCACCATCTACGCTGACCCCCAACCATTTGAATATTGTCGGGCTTTGGAAGCGTCCTTTCCCCATTTACATTATTGTCCTAGGGTTGAAATGGGGGCATCCCAGTCATCATCTACTAATCCACCCTCCACCACGATAACCACTCCATCTTCCACCACTAATCCTACAGTCACCAAAGTCCAGATCATTGACAAAGGGTGTGGTGAATACGAAATACATACAACTCTCAATGTAGCAACCATGCCACCGTCACCACACGAGTATGGTCAACCTTCGCATGCTACTCTAAAGGAAGAAAAGATTGTCGCCTTCAGTGGTAAAAACATCCCTACCACCACTTTTAGATCGCCTAGTGTCAAGATAGATGCACCAAAAGAGGACATAAGCCAATGGGTCTACTGAGAAGAACCCCATCCGGATCCTCCTCTAAAGGAATATTTTCAGGAAGCATATCCGTGGTCAACTAAGTTTGTAGAAAAGTATAACTACCAAGGCAGAGGCCTAGGTAAAGAAGAACAAGGGCGGTTGCAACCCATTGATATGTCAAAGCTACCAAAAAACATAGGCATTGGGTATGACAGAAAGCAGAAAGGCCCTACAACATCGTATAATACTTCCAATAGTGTCACCATGGACAATGGCTCATTGGAAGACATACCCAAGGAGGATTCCATCATATGTGCATACGATGACGTTGATCACACCGACCTATCATCCATGTTCGAATGCCTATTCGTCTACACTATTAGCCTATCCCTTTGTCACCCTGAGCTTATTGATTGGGACCTACGTAATAGCACACCTGTCAGTATGTCTGCAGATACATATCTCAACCTTATGGGATTGGGGGAGGATGAACACTCTAGTCGCAAAAATAAGAATAAGAAAAGTAAAAAGCGGTCATCTAGTGAAAACCTCCCTGAGGCACTTCCTGACCTTGAAAAAGTAAAAATAAAGGACGCATCTGATGGTGAAAACCTCAAAGAGGCGCTGGAAGATGGAGATGTTCATCTTCCCCTTGTGGGAACTCAGTTATCTTCCTGATCATCTATTCTAATTGAAGAGACTCAAGAAGTTAATCTGGGTACTGCTAAAAATCCTAAAATCACCTATGTAGCTAAGTCACTCTCAGAGCAAGAGTATCCGGTCATCATGCAGCTACTCCAAGAGGGAATCATTAACTTTGCTTGGTCATACTCATACATGCCAGGCTTAGACCCCGCCTTAGTGGTTCATCATTTAGACGTTCGCCCAGACGCCAAGCCTATCAAACAGAAGCTCTGGAAGATGCATCCGTAGGTCGCATTATTAGTCAAGAAGGAATTGGAGAAGTTACTAGAGGTGGGTTTTATTAGATCGATTGACTATTCTGAGTGGATCTCCAATATAGTACCAGTTGCCAAACCAAATGGAGACATTTGGGTGTGCACAGACTTCAAGGATCTTAACAAAGCCTGCCCAAAAGACGAATTCCCTTTGCCTAACATTGACATGTTGATTGATCTAACAACAGGACATGAGATGTTATCCCTTATGGATGGCTTCTCTGGTTATAATCAGATTCGAATCGCACCTGAGGACCAACACAAGACCGCCTTCACAACACCTTGGGGCACTTTTTGTTACAATGTTATGCCCTTTGGTCTCAAAAATGCAGGGGCAACATATCAGAGGGCAATGACGGTCATCTTCCATGACCTCATACATATCATCATGGAGGATTATGTCAATGACCTATTAGGGAAATCCAAAACACAAGCAGAACATCCTACCATCCTAAAAAAGATATTTGAGCAGTTAGAGCATTACAAGTTGCGGCTAAATCCAAAAAAGTGTGTCTTTGGGGTCACGTCAGGAAAGTTGGTTGGTTTCATAGTCTCTCATAGGGGCATTGAGGTTGATCCCGCCAAGGTAAAGGCTATCCTGGACATGCCACCTCCGCGCAATCTGAAACAGTTAAGAAGCCTCTAGGGGAAGATGTAGTCCATCCGTCGATTCATAGCCCAGCTAGCGGATAAGTGTCAGCCATTCACTCATCTTCTGAAGAAAGATTCCACCTTCCGATGGAACTAGCAGTGTCAGATGGGTTTCGATAAAATTAAGGAATATTTAGCTCATCCACTGATCTTGATGCCATCTATTCCAGGAAAATCCCTCCTGCTTTACATCTCTGCCACTTCAGTCACACTGGGGGCATTGTTGGCACAACATGATGAATCATCGAAAGAGAGGGTGATCTACTACATCAGTCGGACATTGGTCGGCTACGAATTAAACTACTCCCCCATGGAAAAGGCCTGCCTCGCACTCATCTTCAGCACACAGAAATTCTGACATTACATGCTCAGCCATCCAGTCAAATTAATTGCCAAAATTGATCCATTGAAGTATTTGTTATCTAGAACCACTCTGACTGGCCGCATGGCCAGGTGGGTCATGCTCCTAAGTGAATTTGACATAGAATATGTGGAACGGAAAGCCATAAAGGGACAGGTCATAGTTGATCAATTGGCCGAGGCACCATTAGTAGATGCTTACCCTCTAGACACTAAATTTCCAGACAAAGAAGTCTACATAGTTATAGAAGTACCCGCTTCGATACTATATTTTGATGGTTCGTACACACATAATGGATCAGGTGCAGGAATTTTACTAATTACCCCTCAAGGCGACTACATTCCAAAATCATTCAGAATAGCATTCCCGTGTACCAACAACATCGCAGAGTACGAAGCCCTCCTCACCGGCCTCTAAATTGCAAAACAGTGGCATATAACTCACTTGAAGGTCTTCGAGGATTCATTATTAGTCATCAAGCAAGTTAATGATGAATTCCTAACAAAGGATGGTAAGCTATTACCCTATAAACGCATGGTGGATGATTTCAAGAAATATTTCACCTCCATACAATTTGACCAAATTCCTAGGGTTCAGAATAAAGCAGCAGATGCAATGGCCACCATCGGTTCTCTGATTGACATGCCTAAGGACCGAACAGAATGTGAGTTCCTTGTGGAACAACTTTTAATCCCAGCATATGATATCCCTGAGACTGACATGGTGTGCGACATTGTGGGTCCCACTTCCCCATGGTACCAGGACATCTACACCTACCTCCATGATAATATTATACCCCCAGATCTTACACGCAATCAACGCAAATCCTTTGTCCATCATTTTTCTCGATACATTATCGTCGGTGATACACTTTATCGTCGCGGGTATGATGGAATCCTCCTTAGATGTTTGAATGAGACCGAAGCCCATGCTACACTAACGGAAGTACATAGTGGTGTTTGTGGAGCTCATTCAAATGGTATGGCCTTGGCCAAAAGGATCCTACAAGCTAGATATTATTGGCCTACATTGGAACATGATGCTTGTGAATTTGTGAAGAAGTGCCTCCCGTGCCAGCAACATGCAGATTTGATTCACGCCCCAGCACAAGATCTTCAGCCCCTCCTAGCACCGTGGTTGTTTTCTCAGTGGGGTTTCGACTTGATTGGAAAGATTTACCCACCATCATTCGATGGCCATACATTCATAATTACCGCCACTGAATACTTCACTAAGTGGGTGGAAGCAATACCACTCTCACAAATCACCGGTATCCAAATCTCAAAGTTTATCCTTTACCATATTCTCTGTAGATATGGTATCCCATCCACCATCCTCTATGATAATGGAAAACCCTTCAAAAACCAAGCCATGAAACACCTCTGCGACACCTTTCATATCCAACACGTTGGTCAATGCCTTATTACCCCCAGGGCAATGGTCAGGCAGAAGCAACCAACAAGACCCTTATCCGTATCCTCAAAAAGGTTGTCAATAACACTGGATGAGATTGGCACCTCCATATTCATCCCGCCCTCTGGGCATATCGCACATCCATCTGCACCCTAATAGGTGCCACCCCCTATTTTTTAGTATATGGTGTTGAAGCCGTCTTGCCAATTGAAGTTGAGCTTCCATCACTGAGGATTTCTCTGAAGAATCTTATCAGCGAAGAAGATTCTCTTGTTGCACGGCTTACACAGCTGGAATTACTGGATGAACGAAGAATAAAAGCCTATGATCATCTGCAAGCATACCAAAACCGCCTCAAACGTAATTAAAATAAAAAGGTTCATCCTCGACAATTCCAGGTTGGTGAGCTTGTCCTTAAGGAGAATCAACGCACTCAACAGGATCGTGATAAAAAGGGAAAATTTGAGGAAAACTGGTTAGGGCCTTATATCATAGCCGCTAAATATGGATCTGAAGCCTACAGATTTACTACTCTTGAAGGAGATCCCCTTGATGAACCCATCAATATCATGCATCTGAAGAAATTCTACACCTAAATCCGCTCGGTAACCCCACCTAACCAAAAAAATTAATAAAAAAATAAATCAAAAAAAATAGTAAAAAGAAATAAATCTATCATATGGTGAAAACCACCTCTTGGTGGCGCCTTGGATAAGTATGGATGGTGAAAACCTGGTAATAGGCGTCATTCATAGAGGGCTTAATCATTATCTACCTGACATCCTTGTTATTTTATGCCTTCATCCGCCCTATTGTCCTCACCCATCTCATCCTAGGCTGCTTGGTATATATTGATTGAGCATTGGACGACCCACCTAGCCTATCCCCCATCCTGAGCTTTTCAGTATCCAACTTTGAGCTTATGTCGTTCATCCCCTTAGTCGGTCGGTCCGTTTCATCATGTAGGATCATCCATCGTGTCAGTCGCCATCTAGCTATCATCCTCTCGCATCACTAGTCAAACTACGTTGCCCCTGTGCTGTCACGTAGGCAAGGCTGATCCTTTGATCTACCCCCGGGGTATTCTGACCGCCACGTCTTTGTCATCCATCATTCACCTTCATCATCCTCTTTCCACTTTATCCATGGTATTTTCATGAACTACGAGGGCTCTGTGCTTTCATGTAGGCAAGGCTAGTCTCTGATCGGCCCCCGAGCCCCTAGGTCTGTAGGATGTGTCAGTCTGTGTCCCCATCTTGCTCGTTATTCTCAAATAAAATCCTAATAATATCAAAATATTTGGTTAATGAAAAGCATCTGGCGTCGAACTGGGTCATTCTAGTTTAGTATCTATCAGTGGTCTCAACAGGATGCATCCTTCCTAGCAGACCCCATCGATCCTATCCATCACCCTAATCCTATGGCAAAGGATGTTTTGTTTTTAATTGTAATCTTTTGATGTTTTGGAATTTATTTGTCATTTGAGCTCAGTATCAACACTTGTCATGGCCACCTTGATCCATCATATCATGGTGTGTTTTCACTAGTCAATATATGGGTTCATCTTGGTCTTTTCTTTTGCTGCCTTTTCGGTTATCTCTCGTAAGAACCACCAAGATCTCTAAGGTCTTGTGTTACGCTGGGACAACTTTGTGTGTTTGTGGTTATCTCAACACCAGGCCCGACCGAGGTCATCGCAACTTCGGGGTGTTGAGGATAACCTTCTTGTTTGTTGTGTTTGTTTCCTGCGTAGAATACTCATTCGCCTTGATCTTCCATATCAAGGTACTTGATATCCAACGCTATAGTAAAAATCAATGCTCCAAAGATGGAAAAATTGCATTTTAACTACATTTTCATCACTTCGCATGCACCCTTCATTTCCATCATGACCATCACCATGACTTATGATTTCGGTTGTGCAAGTACTCTCGTTCTCTTTCCTCTTGAGTCCTCTTCCTCTAAGGATATTAATGGTTTTTTTTTTTTTTTGGAAAATGCACTCCTCCATATGCCTATTGCCTATCCACATTCTCATGATGGTCTTTATTGACACTTAGGTACATTATAAACATTTACCTTTCCTTCATATTCCACATGAACATGTGCATCCATAAATCATAAATCATAAAAGCAGTTACATAATCACTCATCCACATGAACATGTGCATCCATAAATCATAATCATAAAGCATTTACATAATCACTCATCCACATGAACATGTGCATCCATAAATCATAAATCATAAAGCATACATAATTATCCATTTACATAAACAAATGTGCATCCATCATCATAATCATAATGACATACATATGCATCCATAAATCATAATCATAAAAACATATATAATCATGAACATATACATCCATAACTCATAATCATAAAGCATAAATCATACATCCATATAAACATGTGTATATATATGAAACCACATCATAAATCATCCCATATAGCCGCATACAAGAAACATCATGCCTAGTTTCAATAAAGGCCCTTGCATAATCAAAATAATAAACATCCTATCATAATACAATGCATCTCCATCATATATCGCCAAATAAGATACAAAATCCAGAGATGTCGATCACCTCTGATCTCTCGCGACATGAACAAAATATCCATCCTATATCTGCCAAAAA